>JABVXU010000603.1:0-32456 GCA_013365365.1 Cruorifilaria tuberocauda
TAATAATAATAATAATAATAATAATAATAATAATAATAATGATAGCGACGATCATAACAGTATTTAGTAATTTTTCCGGATTTAAACATTGTCTAATCAATAATGGGAAAAGAAATTGCAAGGATCGAAAGGAAAAAAGAACGTTATTGATACGTACAATACGTATAATCAGCTAATTCAACATCATCATATATAAGTAAACAGACCTTATTACTGTATTACTATTAATATTAAAGTAATATATATATTAATAGTATATTAACATTTTGTGATTAGTAATCATATTATTATTTATTTCTCTTTATTATTATTTATTTTGTTACCATTATCATTATTATTATTTATTATTTATTATTATTATTATTTATTTTTTATTATTATTATCATTATCATTATTATCCACTATTGCTGTTATCAGAAACATATAATGGTATAATTAATTAATAAAATATAAATAAAAATTAAAATTTCAGAAGAATAGTAAAATCATTTAAAACAAAAATTTGTTAAAAACTAAGTTATCAATTACTTAATTTACAGTTTACAGTCTATACAATTAGAGTAACTTTGCAAATTAAATATTGCATTCATATCAGAATTATTTTGAATGCTTAAGATTTCCTGTTCCACAAATTATTTTACTCTAATCATTATCAGTAGTAAATTTCCAAAAATTTTTGCCATAACACAAAACTGTAAAAGAAAATTGATAATTTCATTATCAGATTTATTCTTTTAATCTTAATTAGTTAATGATAAACAACAATAAATTAAAATGTTTTAAATATTTTTAGGGATAAACAAATTCGCTGAAAAATATAAATTATTAATTTACCATTTTACTACCAGGTAAAAACAATATTTACTGAGCACAAAATTACTTTCATTCCTCTTTCCTACAAATTCCATCTTGCGCTTTTTCGCCATTTTTCGCTTCTATCATCACATTTACGCTTCTTATCGTTCAGTTAGAAAACCGGAATATATGTAAATAAACTGTGTGATACAGACTTACTCCAAGTGTTACATATGCCGCATAGATTGTAGAATGATATGATGATTCTTGACAAGTAAATAAACAACGAATATTATTTCCTTCATATTTATTTATTTATTAATTCTGTTAACTAGCTAATTGCTAGCACCTACATTATTTAACATTCCATTGAGAAAATTGAGTAAAATAAAATTCAACTGTAATTTATTTAATGATTTTACGCTTTATTACTTTCACCAAAATTTTTATGTTTAATTTAGATTAGCTTATGCTTAGGTCTAATTTAAGCTCAAATATGAAACATTGAGATTAAAATACTAAATAAATCAAAAAAATTTACCTTTACTTTACCACACCATTTCTATTTCCACTCTCTTACTTTTTGATAAATAATATTAAATAATTACTAATTCTAATATCACTCGCAATATTTCGCAAGTAAATAAGTAAATGAAAGGTGAAAAAAACTGATTGAAACGAAAGATTTATACATTTGACGTAAAATTTACGTGAAAATTTAAATAATAAAAGTAAAACCCAAAATTCTGCTTATTCAACATTTAATTAAAATCAAATTAATCAAAATAAATCCTAATTAATTCAAAACTTCGTGTTGCTTTTTCTCGGGATTTACATGAATCAAAAGAGAAGTTAATACAATTAGCCTTACTTCTTCCTTAGGGAAGGACCAATCTAGAATAAATTAATTCATACCAATTTCAGCTAATCAATTAATAAATTAGCATTAATAGCATAGCTTCCTCTTTCCCTCTCCTCTACCTCTCCCTCTCTTTCTCTCTCTCTCTTCCCCTGCTAATCTTTGCTCATATGTTTGCTTGGAAAACAGAAGGAAAATTATTTTCAAACATAAATTAGCAATCACGAAACGATATGTTTAGTAAAAAAGGAAAGAAAAAAAAAATATCGATGGAATTTTTATTCTTCCTTTCTTCTCTCATTTTTTTTATCTCTTTTCCCTATCATTTCGTTTTTTTCTTTCTTTCACCCATTTTCTTCCGGTCCCGGTCTTATTCGAAAGGAATAATTTCAATATGGAATTTGGAAAACTGATTTCGGAAAAATGAAAGAGAAAAACAGAAAAACGAAAAAATAGAAAGTAAAATAGAAAAATGAGAAAGAGAGAGGAAGAGAAATCAGTGATGATGATAATGATAATAGATAAAATGATAAATATTTAATTATAAAATACAAAAAATCGATTACTTCTCATCTATATTTCCTGGATAAAAAATGTAAATATTTGATTTATCTCGAGAATTGATAATTTAGCTAAAACTTATACAGTTTATTACTTTCTATTCCTTCCACTGCTACTGGCTATTGCTGTTACTTCTTAAGCTTAAGCTTGGCTTCAACTATTACTATTACTACTTATTCTTCTCTCTCAATTCCTCTCTTTACTAAATTTGTCACTACTACTACTTGGTTTAATTTATTGACCAATGATTTCTATAGCTTCGTTACTAAATGATCTTTGCTCTTAAATTTATTTTTAAAATGCCACACAATTAGAAACTAAAAACAAATTTCACACAATCATTCTTAGCGATAAAACTTTTTCCACTTCTACAATGCTAAGTTATGTATAAGTTTAAGTAAACGTACATACACTGAATTCGAAGTGAGTGTACTAAAAATGCGAAATATGAATTTTGTATTATTAATATTAATTATTCTATTTTTAATAGTATAAATAATACGTATAAGTAAATATAGATATATTTATACCGAATTCGTTATTGAATTCAAAATAAGTGTACTGAAAATGCAAAGTATGAATTTTGTATAATTATTTAATTACTAACTGTATTATTAATATTAATTATCGTATTATTAATTATATAAATATTTTTATAAATATAATGTATAAAGGAACATGGATGGATAAAATAGGTCAAGGGTCAATTTTTATCTATATTAAGCTTTATTTTCAATATTTTATGTTTAACGGTTAAGTAAGCAAAAAATGTAAAAGCTATGACTAGCAGCTTACAGTTAACTTTATGAAACATACAAAAACAACGTAAAAATATTGTCAAAATAGTTTTTAAAAATTATCATATTTTCTATATATATAAAAAATTCTTCGATAATCTTAATTAATTAATCACATTATCACCAATTATTAATTTTACAAATAAAAGTATTATATCATGATGATATGAACTATGATCATGAAAAAAAAAGAAACGTTCAGAAAAATGTAACAATATGTTCACAAAAAAATATTTAATTAATTAACATACTACAGAATTTAGTTTAAATTTAATCAGACTTTTATCAATTTAAATATAAAAATTGCATACATATTTATTCCTCACTTATACTTCAACTAATAAATTCTATACAATACAATACCTAATATTACTTCATATAAATCATTATTCTATATTAATTTTACCACAGTGTTTTAAACAATCTTCGAAAAAGAAAAAAAAATTTGTTTACTAATATTTCCCCCTTTTCCCATTTATGCACATAAAACATGTACTTCATTCTAATATTTAACAAATAATACAAGTAAGTAAAACTTAAGAACTTGAAAAACTGAACTGGAAATGAGAAATGATCGAATTATTAATAATAATGAAGTAAGAATTATTAATAATGATGAATTAATAATAATAATAATTGGAAATAAAAAATAAAGCAGAATATTGGAATAATACAAAGAATGGAATTGAATTAAACTAAAATTGAAAAATGATATATTCTTGAATTAAGTATAAGTGAATTGATGTGAGTGATATATTCTTAACAAAGGTGAAATTCATGGAAGGTAAAACTTGTAGAAGAAATGTAGAAGAAAAAAATGTTTGCTTTACTTCAAGAAATGAAGGAAAGAAAAAAGCAATGTCCTTCCGCATTTTATTCATTAAAAGTGCAAGAGCAATTATATCATTTGGAAGAAAAAAAAGGGGAAGGTAAAAAAGATAGGAGAAGAGAAAAAAAAGAAAAAAAAGAAAGGGAAGGGAAAAAAATGCAGACATGCAAGATAATTTGAAAATTTTTTTGCAAAAAATTCTTAAATTAAATAAACCAAAAGTTAACAGATGTATACGATAACTGAGAGAGAAAAAAATATAAAGACAGAGAGAGAAAAAAAAGAAAGAAGAGAGAAAATAATTTTATCACTAATAGGATAAGATAAGATAATAGTATATGGACGAATTTGAAACGAATAAATTAATCTAAGAAAGATTATCCAGAAGTTCAATGATACAGTATAAAGGGAACAAAGAAAGAAAGAAAAAAAAAACCAACAATCGGAAAATGAAAATAAAAAGAGAAAGAAAGGAAGAAAAAAAAGAGAATAGAGGGAAAAGTGATAACATAGTATCATAATATATCGTACAATGATAAATCATTGATATCAATGTAAAAGAGTACATGAAAGAAGGAGAAATTTTTAATAAAGAAAAGAAGTAAAAAAAGAACAAATTCATTTCTTTTTTTTTCAAACTGAATGATAGAAAGATAAAAAAAAGAAAAATGGTTAATGTAAAATGGGGAGATTATCACGAAAGGGAAAGAAAAAAATTTTCAATTTATATTTTTTTCATTTTTCAATTTCAAAAGACGAAAAAAATAATTAACGACAATCAATTATGATATGATAATGTTCTATCAAATCTTTCTACATTAACAAATATCATTTCATCCATTATCATTAATATTATCACTTATCAGTTAGATATCAACCCCTCCCCACCTTATTTAATTGTAGCATTAAGAAAAAGCCTCATTTCTCATTTATTCACTTTCTCTTTTTCTTACTTCAACTATTCACTCCACATTTCAATTTGATTATGAAAGTAAAAAAAAGAGTAATATTAGCTCACCGAGGATATAATAATATATTCCATGATATGCATGAAGTAATACACTTGAAAATATTGAAATATTTACTGAATCTCAACTATAAATACTTTTGCTTAATTGGTAAGCTATTACTGATAACATTGAACGTCTAAAATATTTATCATAAATGGAAATTTCAAAAATGTAAAGAACATCGCAACAATATGCAATATATATGATGATGTTAAATACAGAAATTACACGTAAAAAAACGTGAAAATGTAATTGTAAGCTGAAAATGTAATTTTAAGCTAGAAGATATTAAGCAATAAAAAATGCTTCTCAAAACACTGATAAGCATTTCGATGGATAAATGAAATAGGCGGAAATTGAATGTGAAAACTTAATAAGTCATTAAAATGAAAATTACAATAAAAGCAATAATGGTTATAATAAAACAATATACTGTAAAAAATTACTGTTAAAAAAATGACTAAAATTAAAATGAAAAAAAAATTGAAAATGATTCGGATAAAATAAAATAAACGATGAACACAATATGTCATAGTTGAAAGATCAATTGTGATGATTTAAATTAATGTCAAAATTAAATGTTAATGACAAATATCATTCGTACAATGATTATTTCACGTGACCCTTATTGAAAGTTTGATGAAGTGATAATCAATTCATTAATTTACTTTCCTTCAATTTTATCTCTTTTCTATCATTCTTAAATAAATTGTTTAAAAGCAAAAATTGAAAAGAAAAAAAATGCAATACGAACAATGTGTGTGTTCTGTGTAATTGAAAAAAGAAAAAAACAAAACGGTTGGAAAAGATTACCTAAAAATGTTGTAAACAAAAAAAAAACATAAATAGATAGAAATAATTAAACGTAAATATCCATTTACGTAAAAATACGCAAAAAAAAACATTGCACTAATGTGATTTCATATTTTAAAGTGCAATGTAAATACAGAAACGATTTAAATGAAATTTAACCGGAAACAAATTTTTGCTTTATTGATGAAAATAAAAACACTCATACATATACACACGCAGAAAATTTATATACATACGCATATACGCACACGCACACACGCATCCACACACGTACGAGCACATGCACAGGCGCATACGTGAAGCTGAATATATACATCTGATCATATACACAACTATGCATTTTTTAATTTAATCATTTCTCTAATTCGAATCTAAAATAAAGGTATAATTTTGAACTTGATTAGTTCAACTAATTAAGTTGAAATGACTCATCAAAATGCTTTCTTTTATGTGAAAAAAAAGAGCTTCAATTAAACTTAGGCATTAAAGCATTGCATTAACGATTACAAAGCATTTCAAGTTTAATAAAAAGTAATATATTTCTTGTTATATGTAAGCTTTTCTGCATACATGTAACATTTTTCTGCATTGATCATTCACAGCTTTTCCTTGGATCTTTTTATAAATGATAAAAATGATCATTTAAAGGATATGAATGAGCATTATCCATCTCTTCACAAAGATGATAATGATAAAAATGATCATTTAAAGGATATGAATGAGCATTATCCATCTCTTCACAGAGATGATAATAAATGATAATGATAAAAATGATGATAAAAAATGAAATAAATATCAAAAAAAGAAACGAAACGAAATGATTTCAATAATCGAATCAATTATTAGTTTTGGAATTTTTGTCATTCTTTCTTTTAATTTCATACAATTTATTTTGAGTTTGTTGCAAAATATGCAAATGAAACCTGAATTTAATAATTAGAACTTAGCACTTTCCTGATTAATAAAATTTAGTAGTATGGATAGCATGCCGGCTTATAGAGGATTTATATCCTATTAATACTTAAAAATCAAATCTAACATTTCAAATATTCAACCACTCATTCAATGCGATATTGATCGATGAGATTCGTAAAAAAGGTTTCATCTTTTATGATTGCTTAATTTAATCATGTTAGCTTTAAAAACAATGAACTGAATAAAAACAATGAATTAATTAAAAGATTAATCATCAAAATTTGACTTTACTTTTAAATCGTATAAATTAAAACGTATTTAATTTTGCAAACATTTGAATTCTATATTATCTATTCGGTTATTTTATCGATTAATACATATTTATTCATATGCAATGATATTTATTTCAATAATTATCTTATTTATTGATACATATTTATTCAATGCATGCAATCGATATTATACAATACCGATTACATAGTGAAAAATTGAAATATATGAATTGAATTGATTGAAATTGAAATATATTTATTGAATTGAAATTAAAATATATTTATTGAAAAAAAAATTATTGAAATAAATATCAATAAATGAAATAATCAAATAACTACTGGAATTGATATTAATGAACGAATTAATGAAATAATTATTGAAACAAATAATCATAATTGAAATAATGAAATAATCATTGGAATTAATATTTATAAATTAAATAATGAAATAATTATTGGAAATGATATTAATAAATGAATTAATGAAATAATAGTAAAGGTAAATAAATGTAATATTTCTTTCCCTTAATTCATTTTTAACCAAAACTTAGTACAAATAATAAAAGATTTAAATCGAATCAAATTCAACCCAATTTTTTTTTCTCTTTCATCCTTTGTTTCCTCTATCTCACCATATATTTATTTATAAGTAATTGAAATTGATGCAAATATAAATGAACTAGATTTGATAATGATTTGCTGTTATCAGTAAATTATCATCATCATCATCAAAGGAACACAATTTAGTGAGAAAATATGCAAGAGAATATTGAGAAAAGAAGTAATTAAATATTGTTGGTTAATTGTTTGAGAAAAAGTAATTAAATGCATAAAAAAGAGAAAAATTTGCAACAAAAACAAAGATTTTATCAAGTTTATAGCTAATGATAATTGATAAGCTATAAAATGCAATAAAAGCTTCAAGTGATAAAATAAAAACCATGCAAATTCTTCCTTTTTGCATGGCTAATGGCTAATAAACTAAATTTAATATCTTAAAATAATCAATAAGATATTATTTTGCAGATAAGCAATCTATTACTTCATAAATGAATTCAATTTCTCAATATAATATCATTTTAAATGTTTTCTCTACGTTAACTTTTAAATAACAGAAAAAAACTTCACCTTACTTAATATTTACTTAATTACTTAGTATAAACAAATAGCAATAATTATCAGTAAATTTTTACGCCAATTATTGTTTTAATTTGAAACGAACAATAAAATACCGGTAGATAAGAGGGATGTTAATTATGAAGCAGCAATAATACAATTTGCCTTTCTATTACTCTTTTCTTCACGATGAATTAATTATGATTTCATCCTAAAAAGATTTTTAGAAGAAAATCATAATATTACAAGAATTAATAAAAAAGCAATTCATATTGTTGATTTAGTTAATGTAAACGTAAACATAAAACGTAAACGTGAACGTAAAACGGCGTATTGCAAAAAAATGATTTAACGTAAATTAATCATGCCATTTATAAAAACTTCTCGAATAGTCGAAAAAATAAAGAAGAGAAGAGTATTAAAGTAAGAATGAAATTAAGCAGGATTATCCGGATCCTGAAATTTAATACCAAAAAAAGCGGAATATTCAGATAATAAATACATATCAGGAATTGATAATGAATATCATACAACTGTTCAAATTGCACGGTCGGTAGAAAATCAAATTAATGAAACCAACGTATCAAGGTGACTAAAGTTAAATGAACTGATAGATGCAATCATGTGATACTTCAAATTAGCAATTGGTTAAATAGCCAGCAGAGATGAAACAGCGATAGGTATAAGTTAAACGCACTGATAATAAAAGTGATAAGTAGTGATAGGAAGAAAGTAAGGAACACCTACGGAAAGATTGTGGAAATATCAGAATTGACGGAGAATTTCCAGTGGGTGCAAATCAATGATGGTTTGGCAGGGAGAGGAACCAGACTGATACGGCGACTCGCCCTTGGGATAGGGAGAGGAGGAGAGGGCGAGACGGCAGGGGTGTGCTGCAGACATCGTTGCATGGGAAGCAGAGGGGAGGGCCAGAGATGCAAGGGACCTTCATGGAAGAGTGTGGCGAAGAGAGAGAGACAGAGGGAGAGGAGAAGAAGACGTAACCATCTCTCTCTCTTCTCACTTTCATCCACCACGCCTTCAGGTGTCATTATGTCCATCAACCATCTCCCCCTCTCTTCTTCCTCTACCCTTACCTTGCCCTCACACCTCACCTCTCTCTCTCTCTCTCTCTCTCCTCTTTCGTAATATCTGAATTGTAAAGAGAAGAGGAGTGGATAGCGGTCAAACATGACCGTTTACCGGAGGATGGACACAACCAACCGGGTCAACTCTACTCCATCCATTACATCTCTCTCTCTCTCTCTCTTCTCTTTTCCACGTAGTATTATTAATATTTCCGTTACAGTTCACGTAATCTCAATTTACCATTCCATTTTGGAAATTATGGTCAAATTTTGTGAAGTTATAAATATTTTCCCGCTGTGAATTCTTTTTACAAATATTTTACTTTACTCTCTTTCTTCCGTAAGTTTAAACAAAAAAAAAATTTAATAATTGTAATTTTCGTCGGAGCAATTAATATTAAAATGCATTCAGTAATTTGAAATTTAAATTTAACTCTCAGCAATACTTTTGAGTAATTTACAATTTAAGAAATAAACAATTATAATAAGTAAAAAAACAAACAAACAAGCAAATCAATAATTATATTTTTTTCCACTATACTATTAAAATTTTTAAGAAACAAATAATTATAATAAATGAACAAATCAATAATTATATTTTTATCTTTGCTTTTTCTTCCGAAAATTTATTGTTTTAACAAAAAAAAAAAAAAAAAAACAAGAAAAGTTTGAGACCAAAAAAAGAGCAATTTTGTTTTTGTTTTTCGAAAATTTGAGAAATGAAAAAGAAAAATTGAAGCAAAAACGAAAGAAGCAAGCAAAAGCTAAAACAAAATGCAAAATGGAAAAAAAATTAAACACAAAAGAAATAAAAATCAATGAAAGCATTTTCAAGAACAACGAAGAATTGCTACTAATGACCTTTTCTCTCTCTCTCTCTCTCTCTCCATCTCTCTCTCTTTCCATCTCTCCCTCTCCCTCTCTTTAACTTGTAAAAGTTTAACTTTTAATATTTTCATCCATTTGGAGTTTCCATTACCATTTTCCTTCCTGATCGGAAATTATCTCATTTCAGGATAGTTCTATTCTCTTCTCTTCTCTGATCCGATTGATCCGATCTGATCTCTAAAGTTATCTTATCTTATTTGATCACAATTTCAACAATAAGATAAGAAATAATTTGCAAAATTGTTGAACTGTTGTTATTGACCTTTTTCATTTTTCATTCCCAAAAATTTAAACTTTTACATTTAAATGGTAATAAAAACGGCAAATTAATGTTGAATGAGCGTAGCTAATTTTTGAATAAAATTTTTGAATTTTTCTTTCCTTTTCTCTCTCTCTCTCTCTCTCATCCTTAACAATACAGTGATAATCATTTTTTTTATTTCCTCTGGTAATTGATTGAAACATTTAAATGCTTTAGATGTTTTCTAGTAAAAACTAAAATACGATCTTATATTCTATTTATTCATCAATTTTATCTCATCCTTTCCTCTCATTTATTTATCCGATTCGACCGAGTGTTCGCGGTATATTTCCAATTACCATCTCCTTCATTTTATTCATCTCTTTCTCTCTCTCGCTCTCTCTCTCTTTCCCTCTCGTCAATCTCAATCGAATCATCTCATCCGTCCTCTTATCATCTGTTATACAATAAATAACAATCGTTGACCTTATTCTTTCATCACCAATTGACCCCATCCAAAAATTTATGATTAAACGAACACTTGAATGTTTGTCTTACAATTATATGATACTTAATTGTTTTCTTTTCACTCTAATCTAATTATAATTCCATGAGACATCTGATAAGTGATATGATATAAAAAAAATTCTTTAGAGTTAATTGATTACTCATATGACATTCACATGAGCAGAAGTTTAAATAAGTTCAGAAAACACGTTTTGTTCCAAATAATCTGTCAGGTACAATTCATCAATTGAATTATTTTAGATTTGGAAAAAATTTAAAACGTAATAGAATTTAAACATAGCAAAATCAAATTAAAATGCAAAAACTAAATCTGACAACTTTTAGCTTAATAAGTTATTTATTCCAGGAATACATATTCAATTATTTTAGGTATACAATATTTACTCTGATTGCTATTATTATCATTATGCTTATTATCAAAAAAAAAAAATTGAACTGAATAACCTGGACTTTAATTTACTTTATTAGCTAATTTAAATTAATTCTCGAATTAATTTCGTTTGAAATAATAATTAGATTAATGGACAATTTAATTTGATTATTTAAATATAAAAATTAAGACATATGAAAATCAAACAAAGTAATGAATTGAGTGATATAAATGAAATTATTACTATTACCAAAATTTATTTTAATATTATTGACTTTTATTAAATGTGGAAAAGGAAGGAAAATAATTAATTAGCTATAATTAATTAATTATTAAAATTATTTCTATTTCTATCTTTTTGATTTTATATGTGTTGCTTAATAAATCATTAAAATATTTGGATAATTATGAAATATTGATTTTTCTCAAATAGTAGAAGCTTTACCTATGATTTATTTATCATATTTATGCTGTGGAAAGTTATGATAACGTATCAAGCAAAAAAATTATTCGCAATTTCATTATAATAAATTTATTGAAACGAAAAAGAAAAAGAGATAAGATAAAATGAATTATCATTTTTAATCAATTTAATAATTTTTAAAATGGAAAATTCAATCTAATTAATTAATGAAAGATTTTATTTTAAAATCTTCTTCATTACATCAATTAAAATTTCGTTCTACTCATTTCATCGGATATTTATAGGCCAACGCAATTATCGATGATTTATTAATCCTCATTTCAGTAATCGATAATATTAATCAATGATCATTATCAGTCTAACCAATGACAGATTGATAACAATAAAATATCTAACCAATCACAAAAATTCATTTAATAGTCTGAAATTTAAAGTACTGCTTTTAATTACTCGAAATACTGAATTACTGGAATTCATATTTAAGTAATCCTAAATCTTAATACTTATCATAATTTATTATTTCAAACTAATTACTTCAAATTCTTCTTTATCTTTAAAAAAAAGATTTTGTTAATTTGTCAAAATATAAATGTAAAATACTCGATTACTTAGATTCTCCACATATCAAATTTTATATTTAAGTAATCCTAAATCTTGGTACTTTATAATAATTTATTATTTGAAATTATTCATAATTCTTAATTCTTAATTTAAAAAATTTGTCAAAGTATAATGAATATAATTCAATAATTTCAGGTTATAGTTTTGCTTACATTCAAAAATACTTTAAGCAAAAGGAAACAAAAAAAAGAGAGAAAGAAACAGTTTTTTAGCTATTCGTCAATTTTTCATTCTGGAAGACAAAAAGACATCTCGTTTGTTCCAATTTCAGAATATTCAATTCGAGAATTTCGAGACTTTCCTTTCTTTTCCTTCCATTGCATTGTCTTAGCGAAGGAAAAAAAATTTTTCAATTTTTTAAAATAATAATTTGTTCGGTTGTTAGACAAATTTCTTCAAACATTTATTTTTCGTTAAAAATAAAACATTTTTTGCTTTTAAAACTTACATTTTGCCCTTTTAATCAATCGTAGGAAATTTTCAAATTGAGGAGTTTCTTGTACTAAAATTTAGCTATTTTTTGTTTTTGAGATTTTTTTTTTTCATTTCTTCAAAGTTTCTTCTCAAAGTTTAAAATTCTTTCGTTGCCAAGTTTTTTAAAATATTTTTTTAAAAAAAAGTGGAATGAATTGAGAGGAGAAATATAGCGTTTGGTTTTTTTTCTTAAAAGTTAACTTTTTTTGCACTTTAATTTAAATAAAATTTTAATTTAATTTTCAAGTTTCGTTTTGAATTCTATAATTGTAAATCGTAAATGAAAGTATTCTAGAATTCTTGATGAATTGAAGTAATCAGTTACTTTATTTCCATTCTGCAATTTAATTATTCAGTTCTCGAAAAATTCTACTTACTTTTGTTACTCTTCGAGAATACTTTACTACAATTGGAATAGTACTAAGAATAGAAGAATAATAAATATTTCATTTCATTTATTATTTATAATAATTCATTAAAGCATATTTAAAATATCAATGAAGAAAACATTTCTAATTTTACGTATGAAATTTCATTTGCATTTCATTAATTAATTAATTGTTAATAATTTGCATTTTCAATATGCTAGTAATGAATAATATTTTCCTCCCCGATCCAAAAATTCAAATTTAAACTATTAACAAAAGCGATCAATAAAATTCAATCGATCGATCAATCATTGTTGGCAAAATTGATGATGAAAATAATTTCGCCTGGAAATTTCCATCAATTTTCACATTCAATTTCCGCCTATTTCATTTATCCATCGAAATGCTTATCAATGTTTTGAGAAGCATTTTTTATTGCTTAATATCTTCTAGCTTACATTTACACTTTCATCTCTTCTCATTACTTTGTAGCTGTAATTATAATTACTAATCATAATAATAAAACTGTGATTGTTAATTAAATAATGTCAAAATAATAGCTGCAATATTTAGATAAAACTTAGAAACTGTAATCATGATTAATTAGTAATTGTTAATCGTAATAATAAAATTATAACTGTTAAATAAATAATAGTGGAATAATAACTGAAATAATAAAGTCTGGAGGAATTAAAAAAAGCTTTAAAATATAAAATCAAGGAGACAATCGATGAAACTTTCCGTTCATTTCTCATTGCATTTCAAGAAAGAAAGGAGAATTTCATTTAAAAACAAAACAAATTAAAACTAAACATTCTATGTTTTCCTATTCATATTGCTTTTGTAAGCAAAGAAAAAATCGCTTCTTTTATTTTCAACAAATTTCATTTTGTTTTTCGTTTAATTTTCTGTTTAAATAGCGGGAAAGGATTGAAAACAGGAATATAACCGGAGAAATGAAAGTTGAGTGGGCTAAAGCTCATGTATCAAATGGATTAGAAATTGAAATTTTTGATATAGTTGCGACATTTGCGCCATATCAATATATATAAGTTTCCTTTTTTATCATATCAAAATTTTGCTAAATTATTGATTTAGGAAAAGTAATTCATAAATGTTTGAATATAAAATTTCCGCTTTTTTTTTCATGAAATTCCAAAATTGGAAGTAAACTTTCCCTAAAAAAACAAATTATCAAAACTTTTTTAATATACTATAAAATAAATTATAATAAAAAAAATGTTAAATACGTAAAATTACAAAATACAATTATGAAATAATTATAAACTATTAAATAAATTCATTTTATTTCAGTTATTCAAAATCTAATTCATAAATTAATAATGAAATTTCCCTCAAATTTAAACAACAAAAAGAAACTTCAATTTTAAATTTTCTGTAAAATTTTTGCAAACAATAAACATGTCAATACTTAATAAATAATCAATAATCAATAATCATTAAACAACAATATCATATCTTTTCATTTAACTTTCCACAAGATATTATCAATTTGATCGATTTTAAAGTCAAAAAAAGTAACTGACAAATTCATAAATCACTCTTTGCAACATCTTTCATCAGATATTGCAGCAGCGAGAAAAAAAAAAGGAAGAAAAGAAGTTTGCTTCCTTTTTATTTGAAATTTTTAAATAAAAAAAATTTACGGGGAGATTTTCCAATTACACAAATTGATCTTTACGTTATTTGTTTAATTAGATTTGGGTTTTTTAGTTCATTTCAAATATTTACCTGTGATTTAAATGAATTTGAGATTTTTTGTTTTTCGTTTCTATTCTTTTGGTATTGCATATCAGTGGAAGATTTTTTCAGAATTTATGTTTAATAGAATTGGAATTCTTAAGGTTAATTTTTTTTTTATTATAAAATTATTAATCTTGATATAAATCTTAATATCTTAGTATTCATACAACGTATTCTTATTTATTTACTTATTTATTATTATATATGTTTGTTTATTTTATAGTCTAGAATTTAAAAAAAAAATAAACGTTGAAAAAATGAGAAATCATTAGATTTAATTGAATTTAACATTATGTAATAAATATATAAATTTATAATGACGATAATTAATTATAATAATTATAACAAACATTTTATAACAAACAAAAAAAATTGTCAAAATTTAAAAGGAAATTATCTAAAATACAATAAAGTCATGCTTTAATTATTTAAAATCTTATTTAAATTCATTTCAAACTTTTAAAATAAGCATTTAATCATTTAGAAGAGTCGATAATGGTGGTTGTGATAATTGAAATTGAATTTTTATCCATGAGTGGTGCTAGATAAGGAAAACTATTAAACGTTTTTTGAAAATAATTAAATATGTAAGGAAAAGAAGAACAGAAGAAATAATTTTAATTTTTAATCATGATAAGAATAAGTATTTCTAAAATTTTACGATCATTTGATACTTTAAATCAGGTTTATTTATAGTTTCATTTTATATTGAGAATAATTTTAATAACATTACATAGTTATTCGTTGTCTGATTTGATATTATCAAATTAATTTTGAATAAATTTCGTTCAAAAGTCGAAATCATTCTAAAATATTCCTTAAATTCTTTACATTTTCTTATTAAAAATTACTAAAAACATTAATTACTTGCTTATTAATTAGTAAAAACAAAGCAAACTGGTAAAGACACTAAATACTTACTTACCAATTAGTAAAAACAAAGTAAAAAAAGTAGAAAACTTTAAAAAGCAAACAGAAAAGTATTTTAAAACAACAAATAAAATATTTCATTTCATTTGTCAGCGCAAGGAAAAATAGGAAAGCCATTGATAATTTTTAACAAATGTATAAATTGAAACTTTCCATAATTTGTTTTCTCTCTTTCTCACTTTAAAAAAAACAAAAAGGCAAAAGTCATAAATGTATTGAAATAATTACAATTAATATTAATTAATTAAGTAATACAAATATCGGTAATTTAATTTTATAAGAAAATATTTATTTTAACAATTAATTTTTTTTAGACATATTTTTTTACCATTTATAATTTTTCAGTATACATGAAAATTTTAACAAAGATGAATTTAACTTCTGAGAGAGAGGAAAGAGAGAGGGAAAGGGAGAGAGGGAGAGAGAGGAAATACAGAGAGAAAAAGAAAAGTAATGTCCATTCCGATTAATTTAAATGAATTCCACAAATAATTTCCTGTCCATAACTCAATGGATCGAAGCGGAACACACAATCTATATTATATACACACCTGTCTGTGTGTGTGTGTGTGTGTGTACCTGTCCGTCTCTGTCTGTGTGTACATACCTGTCTGTCTCTGTCTGTGTATATACCTGTCTGTCTCTATGTGTATGTGTATATGCAGGTATATAAATGTATATATGTGTGTATTACCTTTGTTCCTCGAAAAATTTTCAATTCTCTTTCAAAATTCAATTTAATTGAGAACATTGATGTCTGGAATTAATTACTAATTTTGAACAGTCCCTTGACATTCATTACCTATCATTGATATGATATCAAATATCATCCTGATATGATAATATTTCTTCAATGAGATCTGAGTAAGTAAATAAACAGGATAATTAATTTAAATATTATCAAATCATAAATTCAACTTTATTTATCGTAATAGTGCAAATGAGATGGACTGTTTCTATCGGTTAGCTATTTAAACAACTGTAATTGGATCGGATAACTATCAAATGGTCACATATTTAGCTTTTCAGAATAAATGTTTAGTCATTTATTTAAATCATTAACTCTTCCTGCTAACGTTATCTGTGCATTCATAAAAAATAATTTGAAGAAATTATCGGCGAAACATAAATCAATTCGGTAAAAAATAGCAAAGATAATTAATTAATTAACAAATTAATGATAGTTTGTAATTCTCATCCCTTTAAGACGATCTGTTCGTCCTCCAGGAACCTTTTTTCCACCATATCGTCGGATCGATCGACATTTGAAATCACAACAAGATCATCAATCTCTTCCAATCTCTCTTATCACCACCACTTCTTCCAGTCTTCCCTTTTTCTCCTTGCCCTATCCCGTATCACTTACCCGTTTCCTGTTTTCCGTCTTTCTTCCGGCAAAAAAAAAATATTAGACAAAACGTGGAATGGAAGAAAGTTTGCCATTTTCTATCATTTAATTTGCTATTAACGAATGACAATTTTCTTCCTTTCTTTTTTTCTTTAAATAATTTCTATAAAAAAAGGAAGAATTAAAATTATTGATTAACAAAGTAATCAATAAGCTGCGAAGTTAAAAAGTAAACAATATGAAATGGAATAAGAATAAAACCATTCAAGGAAAAAATTTCTCGAACACAATAAACGGAAAAAAATTTAAATAGAAAATTTCTTTCTCCGTGTATGTGTGTGCATGTGTGTGTGCGTGTGCACCTGTCTGTGTGTACTTCTCTTGACTGTCTGTGTATGCTTATTGTATGTATGTGTATGTTTATTGTATACATGTGTGTATGTGTGTATGTGTGTGTGTGTGTGTGTGTGTGTGTGCACATACATCAGTGCTGTTGCTACTTTTATTGAATGTAGTACGTTTGCGACTTTTCTTTTTCTCCCGAATGGCGGGGGAAGGACGGGGAGTGAGTGATAAAGAGAAGAAAGAATGCCTCTTCTGCTTTTCGAGAAAGAAAGAGAAAAGAACGATGGATGATTTGATAACAACGATTGAATTTGATGAAAAAGGGAAAGAGAGAAAATGTATATGTAGGAGAAGAAAAAATGAAGAGAGAGAGAGAGAGAGAGAGGGGAGGAGAAAAAGAGGAAAGAGAAGTATGATAATAGTCATCTTTGAAATGATATCAAAATTACCAGATGTACGGGACACTTTTTACTTCCATTTGTTCAAAGAAATAAGAAAAGAAGCTATTATCGATTGAATTAATTAATTAATTAACAATTAATTAATTAATTAAATCCCCCAAAAGAAAAATAAATAAAACTGAAATGAAGAAATAACTCAATTGAGGGAAATCGATAATGGCATGTTTACTTTTATACTTCCTGTCCTCCCACCCCTTATTACCTGACCGTTCTCATCATGAAATATGAAATGATTTAGAATTGATGATAGGATGAAGGTCACAGGGTGAAGGTCAAGTCAAGATTTTAAAATATTACTGAATGAAAAGCGCTTTTGTCATCAATTTCCTTCCTCAAAATGACTTACGTCTGTAGTGGATGAATTCATGAAGAAATTTGCCGTATTGATAAGCGACAAAAAAGCTATCAATACTTTAAAATGATCTTTGTTCCTTTTTTCATCTCGGAAAGTACACCTGAAAAAAATGGCTTCTTTTTTTCGTTTCTCATATTTGTGGATTATTTTTCGGTCAATTTAATCGATTAGCTAAATTGTTGACGAACTCATCGAATTCGTAATTAAATTACTAATTGAATTAGTAATTAAATTCGTAATTAAATTTTGTAATTAAAATGCTAATTTACAGATATTTTTGTTTGAAAGGAAAAGCTTTCAAATTAGCATTTAGAAGCTATTGTAAAAGTTTCATCATTAGAATCTTATCATTACTCTTATCATCTTATCATTATCATTATAATCATTGTAAGATTATCATGATAATTTGGCAATAAATTAAAAAAAAAACGATAGAATGATAAGTATATAGGAATGATGATAAGGAAGATGATGATAAGATGGCGTAGAGAGAAATATTGAAATTTCATTAAAATAGTTAACTCAAAAAAAATGATAAGAATTATCATCAAACATTAACACATAGTTAAAATATTGAAAATTTTTGCAAATTTTTGAATAAATTAAAATTACATTTTATCATTCCATCTTACGATGTTTATATTATACAACTGATAAGCTATCATAGTGATAATGATCATAAAATACAGTAATGCATGTGATAAAAAATATGATAGTATTTCATTAAGCAATTAATATTTCCAATAGAAATTTTATGCTGCAAAATGAAATATTTTCAATGTATGAAAGAAATTTTGACTAAGAGGTATTTGCAAAAGGTAAAAAAGGTAAAGTAAAGTAAAAGTAAAAATTAAAAGAGAATTTTTAAACTTTAATTAATTTTTAAAAAACAGAAAACAATGAAAAGACAATTAATTGTCGTCAAATAACAAGTAATTTTTTCTCTTTCCTTACTTAACGTATGCTTTGAAACTAAAGAATTATTTCTAAACTTACTTTTGATAAAGCATTACTTCAAAACTTGTTTTTGATAACTTTAGCAAAAATTTCTGAAATAATTAAACGCCCAGAGGCAATTTTAAATCTTCACAATTGATGCAATAGTGAAATTATTTTTTATCACTGGTTAATTAGCTTATTCATTTCCTAAATTATCTAACATAATTACTGATACTAATCAAAGTAAAGTGTTGGAATGCAAGGGAAAAAATCAAACTAAAAAAAGAAACTTATTACTAAAACCATTATAATTTAGATTTTAACAGAAAGATATTCTTTTATTGATACAAAAAAAAACTTTATGTTTAAGAAAGAAATTCAATTTAAAATTTTGAAAAGGAAAAGCAAAAACTAATTTTACAGAACCGAAAAATTGATCAATTGAATTGATGAATGTTTAATAAAATTTTCTTCCAAATGTTTCAAACGATACTTCAAATGATAATATCTAAATAAAAATAATTTTTGTTACGTAACGTGACACAACGTGGAATCGAATTGAAATATTTCACAAATTTAACTTCCGTTAACTTAACTTAAGCAATTATCAATCTATCTTTCATTCATCAGCGGATACATGTTGTTAATAATCATGGAAGGAAATTTAACAAATCTAACAAATTTTTTTCCATTATCATTTTATGCTATCATTAATTGCTACAATATTAGTGATTAATAATGATAGCATAAAATTTTTATAATAAATTTTCAACTGCTAATTAATGAACGACAGTAAATGTAGCAGTAAAATGATTAATGATAAGTATTATCTCAATCATTTTTACAAATATAGCGAATAAATTCATGGAATAAAAAACAAATTTTATGAAAGTAACTTATGCAAATGCAATTTACCTTGATTATATTCAAATTTATCATTTATAACTTTTTTTTTAAACATTTGAATTACATTTGAATTCCATTTTACCAAGTAAATAATTATTATAATTAAAATTATAAAATCAATCTGATGGAAAAATGATTGATGAAAGAATGAATTTATCATTCTTTCATAGTTTCTTTTCCAAACACGTTTTGCAAATCATAATTACAAATCATACATAATTCAAATACTTCGTAGCTTCTTCGTCAACACAAAAGAAATAACTATCGATCGATTCGGGGAAGCGGGGAGGATGAGATGATGGAAAATGCAATATAGCAATAATAAGTTCTGATAATATCATGAAATAATCACTATGTGTGATACATCTTGGCGTATAATGCTATAAATTATCAAACAATAATTAGTGAATTAATTAATTAATTAAATCAATGCATGAGCTTTAAACAATTATCATTCATTTCCAAATTTAGCATTTCCTCTTTTTTTTGTTTAGTTAAAAAGAAACAATTTCTTTTAGAAAGCAAAAAAAATACGGAAAGAAATTTGGGTTTAAAATATTTTTCAAATATTTGATCTTTGATCAATATTTGTTAAGCATAGATTTGAAGTTTTTTGAATGGAAAAAAAGTTGGAAAAAGGAATATTATTAAAGTTAGTAATGATTTTCGAATCTATATTACTGAGAAATTTATCAAATTACTCAATTATTTTAATGAAATTTCTATGAAATATTAAAATTTGATCAAATATTTACCATCGTTCATTCACAATTAGTTATATTATAGCTTTCAAATTTACTTAAATTCTTAGCATTTCACGTAATTGCGTGAATATTTTTATTGATTGATAAAATTCGATTGATGGATAATTTGTCACATTGTGATATATTTTACTCTTTCTTTGTTACAATTTCAACCATCTAATTATTAAATGTAAGTAATTGTTAAGTTATAATTGACAAATAATTTAATTAATCATTGTGATCCAACTAATACTGTAAGTAATTATCATAACTAATTGTAAGTAAATAACAATGTAAGTAATTATTTAGGTAATGTAATTACAAATAAGTATTATACTTATAGTAATTACATTGCCTAAATAATCTCGCAAAGATAGTAATTATTTTTATTAAGATAATCGAAAAAATATTATCCAACCGATAATCATGGTATTTTCTAATTTTATATTTCCCATGGAACTTTTAGTATCGTCGTCGCTTTCGCATTCCGTATCGGTGGAATCGGAATTTGAACTTTGGATTCTGATTTAATGTATTCCATTTTTCAATTCTTATATTTGGTACTTGAATTCCATCAGTTTAAGATTCGCTCTTCGCCTTATTAAGATTTAAATTTTGTGTTGAATATGCTGACATCCAACTGATAATCATGCCATTTTCTTATATTTTCCAAATAATCTGAATTTAATATATCGAAGATGTGAACAAAGCATTTTTGTATTCAATCCTTTTCCTGATTTGATTGAAACTTTAATTCGATTGATAGCATAATCCACGGGTTTATCATGGATCGTGTTCTGAATTGCAAGCTCGTGATCCGGAAAGAATATCTCAACAGTTGTTATCATTTCAGAAACTTGTTTGAAATATACCGTGTAAAGTACCATTAAAGCTTAAATTTGTTTTACTTTGAAAATATTTCGTTTATTTACTTTCTCTCTCTCTACGATAACATGACACATTATATAAAATCTCCATGATACCGATCAGCAAGGCTAGCAACAACGACAAATACCCATTAGCACTTTGAGCGCACTTGTCGTATCAATGAAACTGATAAGATTGGAGGTAATGAAAAGAAAAACGAAAAAGAAATGAAATGAGTAAATCGAATTATAATAAACGAAACAATTTAATTATAATTTGAAAATTCATTTCATTAAGAATAATCAAATGAAAACGGAAAAATTGAAATTCATGATTATTGAAAACAACGATAATGAAATTCCAAATCAATTATCTATAAAATCTTTTAATATTTTCCTGTTTATATTTGTTTTATTCGTTGCTTTGTAGTGAAATATTGATTATAATAATATTTAACTGAAATTATCATTGTTTAAATTAACTGAAATTACAATATGTCCGATGCAGAGATATTATCCTTGTGCTAGACATTTTGTAATTTCAGTTAATTTAAATAAGCGAAAATGACAATATTCCTTTTTCTTTCTTCCATCTTTTTAGCTTAAAATTAAATTTATATTAAAAACTTGAAATTATAAATCGAATTAGCAATGAAATGATGGACAAAGCCGAAGAATAAGGTAAAGTACGACTTTTATTATACAATAAATTTTTTAGAAAAATGAGAAAATTGTTGATTTTACAAACAAAAAATCAATAAATAAATTCAACAAATGTACTTATTCGTCATTTTTACTTATCCATTCATTATTTTTTTTACATATTTTTATAATGTAATTTAAACGGAAGACGTATGGAACAATAAAGGATATTGTTTCGATATAATATTTTGTTGTGATCCGGTCGTTGCGCCTTTCCAAGTTGAATAACTCTAAATAAAACTTAATGAAAAATTAATTAACTAAATAATAAATGATTATTATGAATTGAAACTTACGAATCAACAATGGATTCGTTAAATCATTATCATGACTATAGATCATTAAGCAAATAAAAAAACAAATAAATAAACTTATTTTCAACTTTAAAAGAAAATTTAATGTACTGCTTCATTTTTATAAGAAATCTACTTCTATGTAAAATTAATTAAAGCTTTAATTAAATCATCCTTAAACAAGAATTGCAATTTCAATAGCATTTGGGAGGAAAAATAAACTTAATTGCTGAAATTGAAAAAAATAAAACAATTTACCATCACTTTTTCTCTCCATGTATGTGCATGTATGTGTGTGTGTGTTTGTGTGTATGTGAAAAAATTGAAAAACCTTTTAAAATTTTTGCAGCTCAATTTGATAGTGCTTATGTACAGCTATGAAATAGAAGTATGAGATAATACAGTAACGAAGCGGAAGTTGTCCGGTCCGGATTCGATCCGGAAGTCTTTAAAAAGAAAGAAAAATTAGTGACAAACAGACGTACAGACAATTCCGGACAATATCATGTTATTCATGATTCTCTAGCAGTAGTTACCTGACGGTATTGAACACTTCCGGATGACTCTGGATAACTGCCTTGTTGATTCTGTGATTGCGGATAATCCGGTTGAAAAGCATACATTGGTGGCGGTGCTACGTAAGCAGGTTGCGTGTGCATAGATGATTGCAGGATAGGTGTTTCCAAGCTAGGAACGTTAGCACTACGTGGTTGTCTGGAAAAATAATCCGTGTTTCCTTGAAATTTGGAAACGTTTAAATTGTTCAGATAAAATATCTAAACGATTACGTCAAAGAAATCTTAAAACTCTCAACGTAATCGTTATTAGATCACGATTTTTATGGTTTAATAGATTTTTAAGGATAATTAATTTAAAAATAAAACAGTAATTCGAAGATTTCATCTGAGGAAATTTCAAAAATTCATATTTAAACTTTTAATTCGATTATTTAATAATTTTGAAGAAAGCATGATATTATAAAAATAATTATTTTTGTATATTCTATCTTATCTCAAAGATTATCGTCAAAGATTATCATGATCACGTATTAGGTACGACAATGATATGTATGCGTGATCTTATAGATGATGTTAATTTTTGAAAATTTAAAATAAATGGATTTAACTTTTAATTTTATCAATAACAACTAACTGATGTGGAAATGGTGATTTCTCACTCTTCAGTGACGTATAGGTTGCAGTTGGCGCACGTAAAATACTAGCCGTTCTGGATGTAGTATTACTGTTTATACGCCTTTGCTTTTCACTCCTTCTCATCTAAAGTAATTTCGCAGAAATCATCGAATATATTACGGTGATAATGAAGTGCATCTTTCTAATATGATTTCCGGTTGACGGTATAATCAATATATGAATGAATTAACCGGAACAATGTTTGTACTCAATTAAGAATCATTGAAATATTCGGTATTACTTATTTGTTAATTTAATTTCCATATCTTTCCATCTAAAGTAATTTCATATAAATCCGAAAAGTGCATCTTTCTAATATGATTTCCGGTTGGCAGCATACATTAATGATAATTACCCTGAATGAATCAACCGGAACAATGGTTGTACTCAATTAACAATCATTGAAATATCCTGTATTAGTCATTTGTTAATTCAATTTCTGATATTTAAAATTGTAAATGAACGAAATATAATTAAGTAAAGAAAATCCATTATTGAAAGATAACTTAACTTATCAAATTTGGATTAATTTCAATTTGAATTTAAATTGTTGAATATATAAATATATTTATCTAAGGTGAAACAAACGAACGAATCTTGAAAAATACATCTAACAAAGATATCTTTTTATTGAAAAGAAATCAAAATTGTTAAAAGAATTTTTGATTTGTCAATAATAACGATATACGATTAACAATAATAAATAAATAAATAAATAAATAAACAATAAAGTTAATCACTTCATGATCATATAGTGGAAAACCCTTTTAACTTACCCTTTTAACAAATCCGAAGTAAATAATTGCCCCACATAATCCGAAAAACAGGATACCGGCAATTACTATTGCAAATATTATACCTACCTGAAAGAAAAAAGAATAAAATAAAAAATGTTAAATTATATCTTTTCACAGTATTCCAAGAATAATCTTATTAAATAATCTTTATTAAATAACCTTATAAAGAAGTAATACTAATCAATAAATGAAGTAAATAATAGTTATAACTATAAAGGAAAAAGGATGGTTAAGATTTTTTGAATAGTATTTTGCAGAGTAAGTTAGTATCTTAGCATTGTTAAAATTTCAATATATTACTTAATGATATAACTTATTGTGATAAGTGCAAAAAAGTATAAAGCTTTCAAATGAAACGATAAAATGTGGTGTTAAAACAAGCTAAATTCTAATTAGCATTTAACGATGTTTTCAAGCCTTAACGATATATCGTTGTTAAATGCGTTTCCATTGCTCAATGGATTGTTGATTTTAAAATTTAAAAGAGAAATTCATTTGATAATCGAATTCACATTTTAACAATGATAACATTCGGCTTTCATGAAATAAAAAGGAAAAAACAAATTATTGATGAGCAGTGATAAAATTAAAACAAACTTGATAAGCGTAATAGCCACTGGAATAACTTGTAGTATAGCCATCAGTATACTGATAAATACTGTTATAAGCCATTCAACGAATAATATTAAATCAGTGCTTGATAATCTTTAGTCGTTTTAATAAAACAAAAATTCAGTTCAATTCAATATAATAATTAATTTAATGATTTGATAGATTACTTATATGAAATTTATTCAAAAATCGTTCAGAAGAAGGAAAAGTCATACTTGTTGAATTTTAAAAGAAATTAAAAAGCAATTAAAATTAAAAATTGTTCAAATATTGACGTAAAATAATTGAAAGTGATAATAATAGCAATAATTATCGATTAGGTGACAGGTGAATATTTTAGTTTGTTAGATATTGATGACGATGATGATGATGAAGCATATGATAGTTATATACCTGTGGTAGAAGAAGATGAAGAAAAGAGCTTACTATTGGCAAAAGTAAACAAAACGATGTAAATGTAAATAATGTACAAGAGATTGAATTAGAATTGTTGTCTTAAGAGTGTTTGTTAAAATGAGAAACAAAAGAATCGAAAAGAAATGAAAAAAAAAGAAATATGGAAGTAAATATTAAGAGAGATAGATGAAAAAGAAGAGGGAAAAAAAGATAAGGAAAAAGAGGTAAAATTAAAATATGATTAACAAAAAAAGAAGTTAAGTGTTGAAAGAGTAGTGAGAAAGGAAGAGAAAGAGGAAGAAAAAAAGTTGAAAACTTTTCTTTTTTTACAGGAAAAGGAACAGTTCTGCTTGATATGCACTGAAAAAGCTCAATGTGCTCGTTTTATTCAATACATTAACAAATAAATCGTTTGCATTATGAAATAGATTGCATTCCGTCATATTATCAGCAAAATATTCGTAATTCTTATTCATTTCGTCACTTTAAATGTATTTCTTCAAATGATAAATCAATCAATCAATATTGCTATGTAAATGTACATAACCAATCAAATGATAGACCGAAATCAGTTAATATTGCTATGTAAAAGTGTGTAACCATTCAAATGGAAAATCAATCAATATTGCTATATAGATGAACGTATCCATTCAAATGAAAAATTAATATTATTGTGTAAATGAAATGAATATATTCATTTAAATAGAAAATTAACTGTTATCATTTCAATATCTGGCATTTATTAAGCGATTAAATAAATATTATTATTTATTTAGTATTCATGTTTAATGCTTATCAAAGAATCGTTTTATGATTAACAAAACTTGAAAAAATTCGCAATTTTAATAATTATTCCCATCTTTCTTTTTTTCTTATTTTTACAAATTTTGATAACATGTACTGCATGAGAATAGCATGATGAATAGCTGTAGAGTTTGAAAAACTGGTAATAACTTAGATCGAATATCCTATGATTATCAATATAATTTATCGTGTTAAATTGTCGTAAGATTCAGTCTAGTTAGCAGCTGATACATTGGATAAAAAGAAGCCGACAGAGGATTTTAATTGAAAACAGGAAGAAATTCATAAGCTTAGATTAGAACATAATCTGGATAACTTTCACAAGCTAGAGTTATAAGCTGTTAAGTTGGAATCGAATGGGAGTAACTATTTGAAGTATTAATAAAACGAAATGAATTTGATTGAAATGTTTCTAATTATACTTCTTTTTTCTTTTTTTAATAGTCTATTCATATCTTAAATTATTTTACGATCTGTATTTTTCCTCAGTTCAAGATTAGGTTTGAAGATTTAACAATTTGATAATTGATTTCGAAAAATATAAATATATATGCTTTTCATATTTATATCGTTGTTAATCTAAAATCAATAAATGAATTGATTTGATGAGTTATATTCTTGGAAAATAGTAATATATTCATAGCTATTTTTATGCAAAAGTTAATTGATAAAAAAAAATGAAATGAACAATTAATCAATGATAATACTTTTTAATAGTTCTAGCAAACAAAAAAAAAAAATTTAAGAAAACAATTGTTTTCTCTTTCTCGATTTTTATGATAGCAATAAATTTTTTTTATTGCAAGCTTTATTCCGATTAAATTCTTGCTTAGCGAATATCATTTAACCATCGATATATAATTGATATCAGTTGGAAAAATCAACATTTCAATTGTTTGCACAAACTTTAATTCTATTATTACTAAAATTTCACATCAGCTATTTACAATATCCATTATCCATTAAATGTTCTGCGCTATTTTAATCACGATATTATAAGAATTATTAAATTATCAAATTCATTAATAGATTCATTATTAAATTATTAAATTTGTTTATTATTATTATTAAATTCATTTATTTGCAAGAGTGAATAGTATGTTTTACTTGAGAAAATTCGAGGAATTTTATTAAAATAATAGTTTAATAATCAATAAAAATCTGGAACAATCTAAAGAAATATGACTTTTAAAATTCTTTTTTTTTTTTTCAATGATTGATATATTGAAAGATAGGAAAAGTAAAGCATAGCAAATTTAAAATGATATCAAATAAGCAGTATAGCTGACATTTTTATTGATTTTTAAATTATTATTTTATTAAAATTTCATTGAGCAAAAATTTGTTTTTTCTTCATTTACTTTCTTTCTCTTTGTTTAATATATGTTAACTTTTCAAGGAATCGTTTGTTATTGCGTAATAAAGTGATAATGAAAATTCTCAACAAAATTTTTAATTTCTCTAAATGAAATTATTATTCCTGAGCAGTAAGTGAAAATAGTTGATAAGAGAAAAATTAATCATGGAAATGTTAAATTCTGTTTTTCACTTATACACACATTTTATGAGTTTCAATCATTAATATTTTACAAGTAATAGGCAAATTGTAAGTAATTTGATTTATGTAGTAAACAATTAAAAATGTTTTTAATTTATATTAAGTGGAAAAAGCAGTAAGCAATTGGCAAATTCAAGTAGTTTTTTCAAGTATATTTTGCAAAAATCAGATAATAATTAGTTGTAAATGATTCTAACAAAAGATTAATTATTGTTTCAATTTTACTTCACTTACCTACCTGTAATTGGAATTACTTATCTGTAATTAACATTATTCCTATCAATGATTACATAGCTTTTTATTCGAAAATTCCCTCATTCAGGTAAAAATTATTTTATGAAAATCGAAAATTTCATTCAAGTAAATTATACTGTTAAATAATATTTCGTTAATATGCAAATTACAAAATCTGCTTAATATTATTTAGATTAAATAAGCAATGATATTTATTATTATTCTCATCCCATTTTTATTTTCAAATAAATGAGATATAAATTAGAAAATAAAATTTCCTTTTTTATTGTTAGAACAAATTTTCCATACTTTTTTAAAGTTATTGTAAGTTTTCTAAGGTATTTGTCATTTAAAAGCAGTAAAATAAAGTTGATTAAAATGAAATTGCAAATTTTCCAACAATTACCAGTGAAATGCCATTAACCAATATGTTATTTGTAAGTATTTAGTAGTTAATTATTATTAAGTATTTAATTAATTAAGTGTTAATTATCATTCAAAAAAATTTTTTTATTTTCCCTTCTGTTTTTTTTTACTTCTTTTTAAACTTAATAAATTAATATTGCCTCCTGATTAGTAAATGATTATAGATTAAATGATAATTTAAACGATGAACTGTTAGTAACGCGTGTAAATTAAATAATCGTATCATTTATACAATTAATTAAGATTATATTATGAATTCGATTTCATATTTCGTATTTCATATTTCAATTCGATTTTATATTCCATTTTTCGACAATATTTAATAATATCAGTGATTAGGAAGTTTATTTTAGCTTATCCCATTGATAACAAAAAATCATTTATTATCTTTTTTTCGTTTTTCCGATGAATTAGAATAAGTTAGCTAGCATGGAATAATTTCGTTCTTGTACGAATTAAAATTTTAATATTAGTCAATAATTGCAACTGATAATAAGTTATACTCAATTTTCGATAATTAAGGACTAATTAATTGGAACTTTTGAAATCAATGAAACAAATGACTTATTCGTTGGCAAATTGCTATTTATCAGCGATTAATTGAGATTTTTTTTCGAATAAATTATTCGTTAAATTTCTTACAGTTATGAATTAGTGATTTATAATTTACAGCTATACTTTAAATTGGATATCCTAATTTAATTACCTGCAGGTTTCAGTATTTAATTATATTATATTAATTGTGTATTAATTAGTGATTCGTATTTATGCAATTTCATGGAAATAATAAACAAGCTGGTTTATTTCAATTATCGGAATTCATTATGATAATGAACACTAATAAGACAATGATTGCAACTGTTTCTGGAAATGATTGTTTCTCGATCCTGGAAAAACTCATTCCGTTTAATTTAATTTCTGGTTAAATTAAACTAAAGTTTTATTACTGTAGCCATCAAAATATAAGTTATGATTTTTTGAATTGGAATAAAACCTTTCAGAAATATTTCATTTGATTCGTAGTTTAATTAAAAACAATATTATTGTCATTTTTACTTTGTAATGAAATGAATTTTCAAAAGGTTTCTTTGTTTTGTAAACAAAAAAAAATTTCGTTAACTTTATCAACGTTTTCATTAAATTATGCTTTCGTTTTTCTTAATTACAAATAATGAAAAAACGATCTGATAATAAAATTAATCGGATAGAATTCAGCTAGATCAGATAAACTTAAACTTATCATCGGAATGCTTGATTTCGTTGTTGATCGTTGTTAAAGGAAATTATTTGAAAAACTAGCAAGAAAAAGTTTCCGGATATTTTTACAACTGAAAATGATCAGAGTGAAATCTTACTTTTTCATAATTTTGTATTATTGTTTTGAATTTGAAAAGAATTATTAAATTAAATTATCAATTTTCTTTACTTTTTAATTTACTTAAATACGTTTGTTTAAGTTAAAAAACAAAAGAAAAATGATTTAAATGTAAAACGAACAAAGATTTTTGGTTTTTTCATTAATTCATAAAAAAAGGCCAAATAAAAGTATAATAAATGATGCAACAAATTAATAAATTAGCAATTTGTTAATAAGTAAATAATTTTTTCTAAATTAATTCCAACACTAATACAGACATTTCCACTCTTTAAACTGTTATGATAAATGACTGATAATTGATTGTAAATAATAATTATAGCACTTTCTTTGGACTCTCTGATCGATCTGCTAAAAAGAATAAAATTTATCCCTTTTACTTTTATATCACAGTTTTACCTTTCTGCTAAATTTAGAGAATAACTTTTGGGAATAATAAAGAATAACTCTTACATTCTTCGTAATGGAAATAATTGACACTGATAGGCGGAAATATGCGTAATTACTACAGTACTGTTAAGTTCAAAGTTAAAATTAAAAGAATGTAAAAATACAGTAACAAGAGAGTTCGTTGTTTCAGATTATCTAATATATGATAAATTTACAGCTTATATATTTGATACTTATTAGATAATGAATATGTCGTTATCAAATTATTATCACTAGTGGTATTTTAATTAAGCTGTCAGTTATATTACTTGAATATGTACAAAGGTTATATTTTAAAGTTAAACTTTAAGGATTTTAATTTTCTCAAAGAATAGTTCAAAACGATCCATTTATCCTCTCAATCTCTTTTTTTTTTGTTCATTATATTCAGTCTGTTTCAATCGGCTTTTCCTCAATGCTAATTGTCTAAAATGTAAGTTTTTCTTTTTTACATCATCAAAACTCTCAATCTTTTTTGTTTTTCATCTTTCTCTCTTCTCCTTATCATTTTTCAATCAAGAGAGAGAGAGAACAGCTGTTAGCCAGTTGTGCTGAAAGTTATGACAAGGAAAGAGAAGAGAGTAAAAGTGTTGATTATTCCTTCAGGGAAAAATTCAGTTATTGTGAAGCTAGAATACTGCTTTATATTCCTTTAAAACTTTTTCAGTTCATCTTTCCCTGCCCTTTCATTCATTTCTCTTACTGTGCTTGAAGTTTAATAAATGATTTATAAGTTAGAAATTTGAAAAATAAGTTAGAACAAAGTGATCACAGAAAAATATCTAAATGTAATCGTTATCAGATAATATCCTAATCATATCTTTTTCCCGTATTTTCATTACTATTTTGAAAGAGCAAAAAATTAGTATTATACTATCTGTTATTAATGATTATTAATGATTATTATTATCACTATCGTAGTAATTTATGAATTAAGCAATTTTGTTGTTTGTACGGTAGCATCTTGTGGTAAGCTTATCGCTTATCGCTAATTACTATATTTCTATTAGCATGCTAAGTCACTTTATCAAAAATAAAAGTTCCATTATTCCTTCTTCTATCCAAGAAACGCTTTTCATTCTAAAACTTAGCTCGAATGGCATATAGATTAGTTTAAATATTTTAGCGCATTATTTAATTCGAAACGTATGAAGTTTGTGGTTTTGATTTTAGTTTTAGAATTGCTGTAGCTTGTGCTCTTATCATTTCTTATCAACGATAATTCCAACTTGTTGATATTAATTTCCTTGAATATATCAGTTTTGAGTTTAACTACGAATTTTTAATTGCCACCTACTTATCGCTTGTAATTAATTACCGCTTATTTTATGAGACAAAATGGTAGAAAACAAATTTAATTCGTAACTGAAGTATATACCGGAATAATTAAGTATTGTAATGAAATACAAAAATATCAACGGATCATAAAAATAGACAGTGACAGTTTTATTTACCCTATAATCGAATTCAAATTTGAACATATTCCATAAAAACCAAAATTAGTAAGCATATTTTTCAGGTATTTAATAATTAATTAATTATTCATTCTAATACATTTGCCTGATAAATTCATCAATTTCAGTATTTCAGTATCGCATAACTAAATGATTGAAAATTTTAGCCTTCATAAAAATGCTAGAAAAAAAAATTAAAATGAGAAATTTTTTGATTGTAACAAAGTTACTTTAATCTTCTTTATAAGCTTCATATGTGATTTGTATGAAAAAAAAATGAAGAAAGTGCAAAATGCAGTTAGTCTCATCTTTTTCCAGCATTTTTCCACTCGCCCTTTTTCTCTCTGCTTAAAATCGTTGCTAATATTTCCTTTTTTTTAAAAAATAAAAACGAGAAATTTCTGAAAGAGACAGCTGTTGGAAGATGCAACTTCTCGCCCTAAAATTATTTCTTCACAAAATATTTACATAACATCAACTATCACTCTCATTTTCCTCTTAAACTTCTTTTTTCTTTTCTTATCACTTCTCTTCCAAACTTCTACTATTATCATTC
>JABVXU010000604.1:0-32173 GCA_013365365.1 Cruorifilaria tuberocauda
GAGAGAGAGAGAGAGAGGAAGCGAGAGAGAAAGAGAGATAAAGTTCTTCAAAGTCTCGTTAATTGACAACAACCACCTATGAAGCAATAAGTAAATGGATTTAAAAGGAATACGTAAGCTTTGTTAAGCTCTTCCGTGTTATAGCTATTGGAACTAAACAATGCAACTTATTTATATTTTATCATTTCTTTTAACCTAACTTCTATTTGCACTCTAAGAACTCTCAGTGATTGACGCCTGAAAGTTACTTTTAATCTATCTTACGCACTCCAAGAACTGGCAGAGATTTAATCCTGAAAGTTCCTTTTAATCTAACTTATATTTGCACTCTAAGAATTCTCAGTGATTGACTCCTAAATGTTCCTTTTTCCTTACATAATTTCTTCATATGCTATATTTATTTGCATTAGAATGATTTCATTGATAATAGAATGTATTTTATGGTTGCTTGAAAGTAACGATAATGTTAGTAATAAAGTATATATTAAGTAATTCTGTAAAAACATTAAGAGACTATTTTTTTTATCAACAAACGTCATTGACATACGTAATCATATTAATATCTTGTTAGCTTCAAATTTCTCAATTCATAAATTTTACTTTTATGGAATGAATTTATGGAAGTTTTTTTTTGCACTGAAAAATTCAAACATTTAAATGGAGAGTTATACGCTCTGATTAATCCATTTTAGTTTGTTTAGCTTTAAGCTTTATAAGTTATAAGCTATAAGCAATACCGGATATCCATTAGAATAGTGATTTACTCAAAAACGAAGTTTTTTTTCCCTACTTATATTTAACTTTTTTTTAATTTAAATCATTTTCATAATTTTTTTTTAATAAAATTTTTTTTGTAAATTTTAAATTTCTTAATCTTTCATCTTGCGTTCTGTAATTTTGTTTTTCTTTTCAAACATTATTTACTTTAAGTATTATTTACTTTTTTGTATATTTGATATTTGTTATATTTTTTCTTTTCAAATATTACTTACTTTAACTTACTTTGATCAAATATTGCTTACTTAAGTATTCTTTACTTTAATTATTTAATGTAAAAAAAAACGAAAGCATTTTAAGCAAATAGTTTATTAAGGAAGTGAAATGGAGAAAATTTCATGAGTTTAAATTTCGATTTACGAGGAGATTTTAATTCATATAATTTGTTATTAACATATCTCTCTTTAAATTAATAAATTTTAGACCAAAGATTTTTCATATCTTGAAATTGAGAATAATCAGTGTATGAATTAGTAATAGTTCATTTGATTGTAGGTTTGATTTGAATAATTGATTATGAATAATTTTCATAAAATCAAGCAATAAATTATAGTTAGCATATCAAATGATAAATTTGAAAAATCCACCATTCATTTCGAATCAAGTAATTTCTCTTTTATTTTGGAATTCCCAAATTTCTCATTGGAAAATTTCAAGCAAAGGAATTATAAGTTATCATAACTTTATCATTTAGCTTTTAACTGATGATTTTGTTCAAAAAAAAAAAAACTTTTTTTAAAAATAGGTTCAATAAATGAGAAATTGATAGCTCTACATTGATAATATCAAACAACCATGATCTTATCAAGAAGAAAAGAAATGATAACAATAATAGATTGAAAGTATTGTTATCACTTCCTGATATTACCTGTATATATATGTACTCTGTTGAATTTCCGTATTGTTTATCTAGCATTATCAATCTACCTGATAGGATCTCAGGTGAATAAATATATCATAGAATTTAACATTTCTTTTTCTCGAAAAGTTTTGTTTCTTTTTTTTTTGCAAACTAAAATATTTTATAGTCTACACATTTTCGAAACTTTTTTTGATAATAAAAATTTATACAATAATATTTTACAAAAATATTAAAACAATATGAAAATTATTATTGTAAATAAAACAAAAAATAAATAATGTTACTTTATTCATCATATTATCATTGTTACTTTCTTATCATTTCTTATCATTGTAATGATAAAATAACAGTTCGCATCAAATTATTTAAAATGCTCAATAATTAAATATAAATAGAAAATTGCTTGAATTAAAAAGAGTGTGCGGTAATCCTTGAAGAATAGCCATGAAATTTAAAATTAATCGCTTGTACTTACTGAAACGAAAGGGAAAAAAAAAGACGGAGAGGAAACGAGAGAGAGAGAGAGAGAGAGAGGGAAAAAGAGAGAGAAAGAGAGATTTTTAGAGGAAAAATAAAAAACAATAAACAAAAAGCTATTTTTTCGGAAATTAAAAAAAATAAAATGAATTGCATTTCATAAAGATCATATAGCAATATTGATTTTTTTAAAGTTTTCTATAAAAAATATTTTTGGATTAAAAATATATTTTGATAAAATTCTTCATGATAATAACATCATTGATATTGATTTTTTATAAAATATTTCCCTTTTTTTTCTCGTTTTTTTTTTTTTAAATTCTTGCATCATTTTTTACCATTCATTATTTGCAATATCAACGAGTCAGCAAATTTGTCAAAATTTTTATTTGCTTTTTACAACTCAAGTAAATTTATCATTAGCCTGAAAAAAGAAATGAACGAATGAGAATTATTATTATTATGATGATGGAGGAATGTCGAGAGTTTCAGTCAAATTAAATAGGTTGATTAAGCTTTATGTTTCATAGCTTTAATCTCAAACAGTCACTTCAATATTATCCCGGCTAATGACAAGTTTTTTTTTTGAATTTCATTCATTTAAATTACATGCACTGATATCACTGATATTCAAATAGGAAGAGAAAAAAAGAAAGAAAGAAAGCAAATAAATCGATTTCAATTTCATTTCAAGTTCAAATTTCATCTATTAATATCAGTGATTGAAAAAAGGGAGTAAATGTATTAAAATATTACTTTAAAATATTAAGTAATTAAAATATTACTTTTAATGGATATACTTCTAAAGTTAAATTAAAATATTCTCAATTAAACAGTATTATTGATAACTAAATATGATTAAAACAGTATCACTGATAACTAAGTATGGCAATAAATAAATCGATTAATTCAAATATCGATTAATAGGTTTAACTCTTAATTAAAATAGTGTGAAATAAAATTTGATCACCAGCTTATTGATAATTTCAATACTTCATTTAAATCACTATTTTTGCCTACATAAGTAATCACTATCATTTATGATCGAATAATTATCATTTATCTTACTTATTTATCCGATAAATATGTTTTCTTTTTTTGTAATTTTAACTTATTATGAAAATTTATGCCTCTTTTTTTTTTGCTTGAAATATAAAAATTTTCAAAAAATTTCAAATGAAAAAAGAATGTAATATGAAAAAGTTTATCAATTTATCAGCAAATTTATGATTTCTATCGTAAATGTTTTTTTTTACAATCCGTTCGAATAATTATTGTTTTTTCTTTTTGTTAAAAATTTTTTAATTATTTAAGAGAAGTATATGGATGATGTTATCAGCAACTTGCTATGCTTTATCATCTTTAATCACCATTCCTCTATTCTTCATTCATGTAACAGCTGAAGAATATAATAAAGGTTATCATTTCTCAAAAAAATTTTAAAATTACTGCAATTAATTAAATTCTTATCAGATTATAGAGTTAATTAAGTTTGTTTTTTTTTTAATTTTAAAATTCTTACAATTAATAAATTTTATATTTTAAATTTTAAAACTGTTATGATTAAATTCTTATCAAATTATAGGATTAATTAAGTTTATTTTTTTAATTAAAAAATTGTTATAATTGAAGAATATAATAAAGGTTATCATTTTTCAAACAAAAATTATTGTAATCACATTTTTATCAGATTATAAGGTTAATCAAGTTTATTTTTTAATTTTGTAATTAAATTCTTATCAGATGATCAGGTTAATCAGGTGATAATTCTCCCGTTCCCTTCAATTCTTATCATTTATAACCGAATAGTTTAATTTGGAGGAAAGTAGAAAGTTGATAAGCTGGAAATTGTAAGCCATGATAGCTCAGTCGGGAGAGCGTTAGACTGAAGATCTAAAGGTCGCCGGTTCGATCCCGGCTCGTGGCACCTGTGGCTCCACTTTTTCTCCTCAAAAATTTCGTCAGAAAATCGATGTGACGAATGATGCAATGAAGGGGCTAAAGTCAGGCTGAGTGGTCTAGTGGTATGATTCTCGCTTCGGGTGCGAGAGGTCCCGGTTTCGATCACCGGCTCAGCCCTCCTGTTTTGCAATCTTTACTTTCTCATTACATTGCTACACCAATACTTCTCACATGCTGTACTCTCTCTCTCTCTCTCTCTCTCTCTCTCTCTCTTTCTCTCTGTTTTCTGGGTGATAAGTGAGGAGATGATAGCTGATATGTTATGGTAGATTTTCTCTTTTTTAGTAAAGTTTATTCAATAGCTGAACTTAACTGATAAAACATTAAACTGTTGGTAACATGGGAAAATTCCTCGAAGATATCTCTATTATCGTGATATGATAGAGTATTTGATAGTATCATAATAAGATGATTAATGCTAACTGATAAAATATTTCACTGATAATAACATTGGAAAAATCCTCCGAGATATCTCTATTATGATAGAGTATTTGATAGTATCATGATAAGATAAATCAACTAATTAATTAATCAATTACCTTCATTTACTTAATATTACATTTCTTTTTTTCTTTTTGATGAAAATAATTTGTAGTTTTACAGCGAGTTTATCGAATTCAAAACGGAAATGTTTCCAATGCAATATGCCATATGAATGTAATTTAGGATTATGTTACGGTGATTACTGTATCAAATCAATTGGTAAGAAATGGTTATTTCTTGAAATTTTACATTCATTTTAGATTTTTAAAAAAATTTTTAAAAACACCTTACAGTATTTCATGTAAAATAAACATTTATCAAATAATAATTCTTTTTTTCAGCAAGTGATCAATACGTTAGTAAAGGATGTGAAAATAGAACATTCAGGTAAAAATTTACCATGCAATTGTACAGTTGGTTTTGGTTTTACGGTAATATTTAGAAATAATTGATAAATTTAAAAATTATTGAGATCAAAAGAAAAAATTGCTGAACTTTTTTTTAATTATTTTTTTGAATTTTGAATTTATTAGTGTTTTTTTTTGTAAATTTTATTGCATTTTTTTGAAATTAGGTAATTCTATTACGGTGCGATGATTTTTGAGGAAATGCGATAGAGTTGTAGAAATTTAGCTTTAAAATGTGGAAGGTATAAAAATATGAAATATGAATATACGAAAATATAAAAATATGAAAATTTATGAAAAAATGCGAAAATTTTTCAAAATATTAAAATATAAAAATTTATGCATATGAAAATTTAGAAAAAATAAGAAAATTTTTCAAAATATGAAAATATGAAAATTTGAATATTAATATACGAAAATATGAAATTATGAAAATTTATGAAAAAATATGAAAATTTTTCAAATTCTGAAAAGATATATTGTTAAGTGTATTTAAATTAATTTTAATATTGTCGTGGAAGTTCAATGTCGGACGAGTAGTTTTTGGAAGAGCTCTGAGACAGGCGTTTGTGTTTTTTGGGAGGGATGAAGGAAACCCACCTAACCAGCCAAGTTCTAAATCTTTCGGTGAGAATAAGAAGATTTAATATGTAGGCGCAAATGGTGCCAAGGTAGAATATAAAAATGCGTCATTGACGTATGAGATATAACAAAGAAAGGGATGTGGAAGATAATTAACAGTATGATAAGAACACTGATGTAGAGATAATGACTACGATCATTTGATAATGGTATTGTACCGTATCTTAATATACAATGACGAGAATTGACATTGTATATAATTTGATCCTTTTTTTCGGATTTCCCAACAATTATATTGAAATTTTAGATTAATAAATGGTGAATCATATATGCAGAAAAATTCAAATTTCATCCAGAATTCACATTGTACCATGGAACATATGTTTGGTATTCAGAATATTATTTGTTACTGTAACAATATTGACTTTTGTAATAGGAGTGAAAAAATCTACAGTAACTTCACTACGATATCATTCGTTACTCTCTTTCTACTGCTATTTAATTTGATTATGTAATTCTGATACTAATGCCATTTTTTTAATTCTGATGCAGTCTTCTAGCTTTGATGCTATTTAATTTCATTTTCTATTTCAGATGCTACTTTAATTTCATCTTCTAGTTCTAATGCTTTCATTTAATTTCATTTTCTAGTTTTGATGCTTTCATTTAATTTCATTTTTCAACTTTTTTTTAAGCAAAAAAAAAGTTCTGCAAAAAATTCTGCAAATGCTCTGTAATGAATAAGATTTTTTATTTTTTTAAATAACATTTTACGATTTTTCGGAAAGATGAAATTTCTAACTGCTGAAATTAGAATTGAAAATGTATGCACATTTCAAATTTAACAAAGCTTCCGTTTTCCGTAACTCCACTTGCAACCTCACACATACATAATTTTTTTTATTTGAAAATTATTCCTTTTTTAAGTTATATTTTCATTTTCTAAAATTTTGTTGTAAACTGTAAACTTAAATCAAAATTTGGCGCAATTACATTTCTCATATGCTGGTGAATAAATAACTCGCAGTATATTGTTTTTCAATCATACAGTTGAATTCATATCAACTTATAGATTTTTATTCTTAATAAAAATAACGAATAAAATTAGGAAAAAAATTACTTTAATCGTAAACTGTACTTGCAATTTTACCATCTAAACTGATCAAAGATAACAAGAAAAACCCTAATTATTTACTCTTTACCTAAATATTCCCATAGCAATTTCTTATCGTTTATTTTTATTAAACAATAATAATGAAATGAAACATTGTTATAATGATATTAACACGTACAGTTGCAAATTAAAATGATGCATGAAATTTGATAACATTATGAGCATTTCAAGTATATGAACAAAATTGAATGTATGCTACAATGAGTTTTGTTCTTTTCTCACTGATAAGTAAGATGTACATTGATAAAAATTTTTAATAAGTAATTCTATAATACAATTTGAAGAAAGAGTGAAATTCAATCTATCGAAAGTTTCATGATTTGTAAAATTTTCAATTTGATTAATATACACTCCTATATTAGCTTTTAAACAAACGATGCCACATACATATTGGTAAACCGGTTTTCCGAATCATTTGTAACCAATGAGCACATCCGGCTCCCGGACACATTGGACCAATTACACAATGTCCAACTGGAATTGGTCCACGATTACAATTAGCCGGATCAGTATCGAACATCTATAAGAGATTATTTTTATCCATCAATCTATTATGTCCTATCGATCTTATCAATCTACTATGATATTATCAATTATTTGCTCATATCTTACAATATATGTAATTAATTTTCTCACTGATAAGTAAGATGTACATTGATAAAAATTTTTAATAAGTTAATAATTGCAAAACTTATCGGTACTTGCAAAAGTATTGTAAGATGAAAGATGAAAGTTTAATTGAATAAAATAAATTCACCTAAAACAAACACTGATAAATAGTAAATGAATAATAGGTATGAAAGAGAGAACTATAACTATTTATAACTAAAACATTATAACTATAATTATAACTATAACTAAAACATTATAACTATTGTAACTATAAAATTGTGCAATTTTTTCTCTTTGGAAGCAATTAAATAGGTATTTTTTAATTTTGAATTCATTCGTTTCTTTTTAAAAAAAAAATAAAAAAGAAATTACGAATAACAATACATACTTCGATGACAATATGACACCTATCAAGCATTTGTGGCGTGACGTGAAATAGGAAGGACTCGGAAAAGATGGCGTCAGTTGGACGTATTATAAGCGTTGCATTCGAACAACTAGTTGAGGAGGACGATGACGCAGAACTTGGCGTTTGTCGTAAACTAAAGTAAAAATTCGATTTAATCAATAGTACTTTATGATTATCAGAAAAATTATTTCCTCACTTTTTCTTTTTGAATTAATTGTGTTCGTATCTCATGTAAATTTTATTCATGTAAATTGTTCGGATTTCATGATGTGAAGTTACTTTATGATAAAGTACTACTGATACTGATAACATAATACCAAGAGTAAGCATTATTCCTTATATTTTCTCTAATATTTTTGTATTTCGCGAATTACCTTTCGAATTTTATTCCTCTCATTTATTTTATAAATAAGTAATGACATTCAATATATCTACAGTATTTCATTTCACATTATTGTATGATAACATAATTTTACAAAAATATAATTTAAAATTTCGTACAAAAAAATTAAATTATATTTTTGTAAATTAAAATTATGTTATCATACAATAATGTGAAACGAAATACTGCAAATACATTGAATGAAATCATCGATCAAATATAAATTTACCGATAAGTATACATGATACTATTATCAAGATATAAGTATCAGGTTTTCAAAATTCATATTTGTTTTTTAGAATCACATTTCTGAAATTTTAAACTGATAAAATTGAACTAATAAATATTTCCTACCAATTAGTGGTGAGGCATCTATTACAAACGAACGTTGGTGTTACCGTTGTTTGTTTCTGTTCCAATAAACGACGTTTCTCGAATAACATTACCCGTGCAAATGGTTCTAAAATAAATTCATCTTATTAACATTTTAAGAAGTTTAAATCTAAAATTTAAAATATACGTGAAGAAAACTTACTATTATTAAAAGGTAATAATTTAGCCTTTTTAACAGTAGCTGTTACAAATTGAACATTTGGCGCATATGTTAGAATAGTTAGCACTTCTGTTTCATATTTTACGTTCTGAAAAAAAAAATTTTTTTTTCTTATTCTTTTCTAAATGTTAGAAGTTTTAGTATTTTTTGATCCTAATTGAAGAATTCTGTAAATACAAAAATAGCAAAAGCATTCGAAAAGAGAAAAAAAACGATACGGAAACGGTAAATGGCAAGAGATGGAAACGGTAAACGGAGAGAGACGGAAACGGTAGATAGAGAAATAGCAAAAGTGATTACGGTAAATCCTTTTATTCTTTTTATTTGTTTTACAATCTTTTTGATAAATTTAAATTTTTAAATATAATTCTCTTCTATAAATTTAAAATTGACAAAAAATTTTGAATGAATTTAAAAAAAAAAGATGAAAAGATACGGGGGAAGTATCGGCACAAGAAAGTGATATATCAATTTCATCTCCTTTTTCCGTCCTTGCTAATTGTTCCGGTAATGTTTCCGGTTCTGTTTGAAAAATTCGTTCCTCAAATTCGCAATCAAACAAATTTCGTGGTGCATTTTCTTCATTTGATAGAAATTTGGTTAAAGCATCCTTATGTGATGCTACTTTTTCACCTTTTAATTCTGTAATATATGTTCAATTTTAATATTTTTCAACAATTGAATAAAATCAAAATTTTTATTTTTCAATTTTGATAGTAAGTGAATAATAACACGCATATTATCATTTATCAATTGATAACCAAAAGGATATAAATTGATAAAAATGAAAATTATCAAAGTAGATGTTGATAATTAAACACAATATATTACCACCATGCTTATCACCCCATTCACGAAATTCATGTCTAGCTGCACGTCCAAATCGATGTGCACCATGTTTTAATTCAGTATTATTACGATTAGCACGAGCTGCAGGTGAAGCTTGATTTTTACCAGCTTTAATCATTGATTTTGGAGCCCATGATGCTGATTGATCAGCACCAGCTTGTGATGGTGGCTAAAATTTTCCATATATATTCAATGTATTGATTGAGATAGAAATAAACTTTTGAAAATTTGCAGCAATGATAATTGATAATTGATAATTTAAAAATGATAATAAGCGTAACCAATTTATGTAATTGTACGGCATAATGTGGTCGATTATTTAATGATTGATATTCGAAGAAATGTTTTGCTAGAAAATTCATTCCCTGAAAAGAATGAAAAAAGAACAATTATGAATATCGATTGATCAATCAAGAAATCAATTGATCATTTTTAATTTCAACTGTTCTTTAATTCTAATAATTTAAATTCGAATTACTACTGTTTCCGTTCTTTTTTTTCACTAGCTTACCTTTGTAACTATTCATTGTAAATATTTGTTGAAATGAAATGAAATGAAATGAAATTAATGAGAAAACAAATTCATTCTTTTTCATAAATCAATTGGAAGATTGACTCAATTTTAAAATTTCAATAATACTACTCAAATGAAATTTAAATAATCCTAGTTAAATATATTAATATCTCAATAAACAGCTTTCTTATATTTATCATTTCATATTTTAGAAATATGAAATGGAATATTTCAATGATAGAAATAATGAATAATTCTCATGAACTTTCAAGAAGGTGCTAGTTATAGAGAAGAATTTAATTGTCAGTTATCAGGAAATTCTAAATTACATGATAGCATTTATCATAAAATTTTCTCAGTTATGATTATCTCAATACTTATCCATTTGTAAAATGTAATCAATGAATATTATTTTATGTATTGAACAATTTGTTCCATTTTATAGCGATAAGTTTGTTAGCATTGTTTTCACTTATCTTTGATCTGTATCACCATTTATCATAAGTATCATTTATCTGAATAATCAGTTATCACTTATTTCATTTTATTCATTTTGTCAGGAAGCTATGAACTATGAAATGAAACTGTTATAAATCACATGTGATTTATTGATAATGACTTCATGGCTACTATCATAAACTCAATGAAATTCAGAAAAGATAATAATCATTAATTAATATTAATTGACATTAATGATTAATAATAATAATAATAATAATAATAATAATAATAATAATAATAATAATAAATATTTGTAAAAAATGAGCAAAAAGAATGAAAACAAGAAGGGAAAAAATTAGAGAGATCATTTCAAAAAGTATTTTTTTCTTTTAGACTATTTGCGCATTTGTCGTACCTGTGATACCTGTCCGACTCATTTTTTAGTTTCATTGGATTTATTTATATTTTAAATATATTCAATCTTTAAAAGCTACAATACTAGCTTAAAAGTTTACAATCCTAGCCTAAAAGCTATAATTCATTTTTACGAAAAAAGAAAATACATAGACCTATATATTACTTTAAAACGATTTAAATTTAATTATTTCGTTATCATTTGAATAAAAAGCAATGAAAATTAAATTTAATCAATTATTTTGATTTCAAGTTAACAGACCTTAAACTCACAGATTTCAAGTTAACAGATTTTAAGCTAACAGATTTCAAGCTAACAGACTTCAAGTTAACAGATTTTAACCTAACAGATTTCAAGTTAACAGATTTTAAGCTAACAGATTTCAAGCTTACAGACTTCAAGCTAACAGACTTCAAGTTAACAGATTTTGAGCTAACAGAATTCAAGTTAGCAGATTTTAAGCGCTAATAGATTTCAAGTTAACAGATTTTAAGCTAACAGATTTTAACCTACAGATTTTAAGCTAACAGATTTCAAGCTAACAGACTTCAATTAACAGATTTTAAGCTAAGCTAGATTTTAATCTAACAGATTTTAAGCCAACAGATTTCAAGCTTACAGATTTCAAGCTAACAGTTGAAAAAAAGAAAACAGGAATGAAAATATTCGCTGTTGGGAAAATGAAAATGTTCGATTCAAATTTACACATCTTCACTGATATGAGAATGATTTGGCTATTGATTTCTTTCTTTTCCCTCTCTCTCTTTGCTTCCCTATATTTTTCTCAGCTAGACAATAATTATCGCTAAGCATTTATTCCATCACCGATCGTATTTCTTTTTCATTCCTGTAGAAATGAAGCACACCTTTCCGTAACATACCTTTTCATGTTCTAATTCAATCCTTAAATCAGGGACTAATTAATTAGCAGATACCGGAAGATTGATAATTTATACCTGAAAATCTATGATGACACTGTTTTTCCTTTTTCGTCCAGCAGAAAGGAAGCATAACATACCTTTCCATATTCTAATTCAATCCTTAAATCAGGTTTCCATGTTCTAATTCAATTCTTAACTCAGGTTTTCATGTTCTAATTCAATCCTTAAATCAGGGACTAATTAATTAGCAGATACCGGAAGATTGATAATTGATGTTTGAAAATCACTATGATACTGTTTTTCCTTTTTCGTCCAGTAGAAATGAAGCATAACATACCTTTCCATGTTCTAATTCAATCCTTAAATCAGGTTTCCATGTTCTAATTCAATCCTTAAATCAGGGACTAATTAATTAGCAAATACTGGAAGATTGATAATTAATTAATTAGTAAATACTGGGAGACTGATAATTGATGTTTGAAAATCACTATGATACTGTTTTTCTTTTTTCATCAAGTAGAAATGAAGCATACCTTTCCATGTTCTAATTTAATTCTCAAATCAAAGATTAATTAACAAATATTGAAAGATTGGTAATTTATACCTGAAATTCTCTGATGATATGGTTTTTTCAAATATCTGATTGTTGAATTAAATCAGAAATCCGAAGAGAAAGTTGATAATGAGTAAAAAAAAAGTATAAATTTAGTGCATGAATTAATTTAAGTAGCTTATTCAAAGAAATCAATTATCAATCTTATCATATCATCTCTGTAAATTAAAAGATTTAACTATTATAAGATAGAAGAATGGAAATCTTATCAATTTCTTTTCCACTTATTAACTTTTAAAATATGATAAAAAAATCAGGCATTATTTAATGAGAAATTCAGAGGTCAATTTAAATTAAACTAAATCTAGATATAATAAATAGAGGTCAATTTAAATTAAACTAATTCGATTTTTATTTTTATATTTCCAAATTTTTATATTTCCACTTCTTATTTAATATATATTTCTATTAATTACTATCACTTAATTTTTATTAATTATTATCGTTTAATTAAGCGATCAAAAATTTTCAAACAGTAAAAGACATTATTAAAGATTTTCAAAATTCAAGCATAAATGATCAATCTTCCGTATTTCTGTTTGCCGGATATATGGAGGGAAGGTCAATCGAATTTTGCGAATATTCATTGTTCTTTCGTTTGATGATTTGGTATTCATGTTCCTCAATTCATCTTAAGTGGAAGGCTTATAAGAATTCATTTCACGGCTTTTTCTCGACTGATAATTTTGCTGATGAAGAAGATTTATGCATCTGTCGTGATTTCATGATCCAATTTATGGATTCTAAAAAAAAAGAATCAATCCTGAAATGTTGGCTATTCTAATATTTTATCAATCTGTATCATACTATCAGTATTTTATCAATTCTATCAATCTCCATCAAGAAATGATACCCCGAAATTCAAAAAGAATAAGTTTTACGGAAGCTGGAAAACTTTAATTCCGTAAAATGAGCGACGTCAAAGGTGAATTCATTTAATAATTACCTACATGTATCATTTATGCATTTTCGTATCGAATTGATTTGCTTCTTAGAATAACTTCCTGAACTAATTTTACGGAGTATAAAACCTGTTTTGTTTTTTTCAAAAATTAATCAAACTTAAGAAATTCCTTTAATGAACACACGAACTACTAAAGGTGTGTTCGATGTCTTCGCTTCCAAATATGAACCTGAACTACCGAAACATACTTCATCTTAAGTGGAGCCATGCAAATTAATTAATTAATCTAGTTAAGAAACCAGTTAATTATTAAAATTAATAAAAATATCTTTCAGCTTCTTATCAGATTCAAAAACAAAGTATTGTTATATTCGCAGATAAATTCAGGAATCACGGTGCATCAAGGCCTTGATCAGTGGTAATTTCACGTTTTTTCCGGCAATCGTTCGTCAAAAGTCATCCTTAACTGGTAATTTGATACATCTCGTTTATATTTTTATGCGTACGTGTTTTAGTATTTTGTGGAAAGCAACGTTTATCAATATTTAATGATAAATGAACAAGCATTAATGACGTTATCAGACATTGTTGTTCATGATGAAAATGAGCTTATGACCTTTTACAAGATGATAAAAAACCTAAAGCAGAATTGTTACGAATATATTCCAAGATGCACTGTTACGTATTAGGTGATAAGATGACGTATTCGAGTGATAAGGTGATTATCATATCATAGATGAATAAATCTTACACTGCTCTAAAACATATATTTCCTCATGATAAAACATACATTATATTGCATTCCAAATGTCATACTTTCTCGTTTAATAAATGACCGGTCAAAGGTCGAATAACCTCACCTCATGAATATAATCAGAAAGAAATGATGGCAAATGTTTTATTAATTCTATAGTATTCTCTTCATTTCACAATTATTTTATAGGGACTAAATATCTTAATTTATTTCAAAATACAATAACCAAAAATAAATATTAGAAAAAAAATGAATCCAACAAGAAATTATCATTTCTTATCTTTTCAGTATCAAAATTTCACTGATAAAGTTTCATTCTTTCAACACTTTTATCGTTTCATTTCAATTTATTAGAAACTTTGCAAGAAGATTTTTATCTTCATCTTCTTTTGAAATTAATTAATTAATGAAAAAAAAGACTGAAATGAATGCGACAGATCGAATTGTGTTTTTCCATGGAAAAAGGAATTCCATAAATTAAATTAAAGAATCTAAATTAAAGAATCTAACTTCAATTGATTTACTCAAATTTACCTCAATTGTACTACATATCCTCAAGAAAAGAATAACTAAGCTAATGAATTCCCGAACAATAAAAAAACTTCACTTGCATTACTTATCATGAGGAGAAGAGTAATTAGGCTAATAAATGAATTTTCGAGCAATAATAAAATTTAAAAATTTTAATATTTACCATTAAATTAGCCGCATTCTTTACAAATCTCAAATAAGCTTTAAAGCTTTATTGCTTTTTCTTCTGCAAACATGATGATTTATTTGTGAAGCTTTCGCATGTTTAATAGTACTCCTCAATCGAAATTACTTATTGTTCAATCCTAAAAAATTTTAATTTTAATATTTGCAATTTGCATTTTGCAAATTCATATTCGATAATTGGAAAACAGTTATTAAGTTATGCAAAAGTTATTCAATTTAGTAAAAGTTCAAAAAAAGTTAATTTAATTTTAATTTTCAACTAAATAATGACTCCAGACTTAATGATTTGTTTGTGAAATGTAAATATATATACTTTGGCATATTTAATAGTATTCCTCAATCGAAATTACTTATTGTTCAATCCTAAAAAATTTTAATTTCAATATTTGCAATTGACACTTTACAAATTCGTATTCCATAACTGGAAAACCGTCATACAAAAGTTGTTCGATTGAGTAAAAATTTTTAAAAAGTTAGTTTAATTTCAATTTTCAATTCAATAACGAATGTATTATGCTTAACTTATAGCATTACGCTTAGAATTTGCAGGTGAAAAGAATCGATTTATTCAATTTCAAATTTAAATTTTTTGAGCGCGCAAATGGAATAGTGCTGCAACACGGTGAGCATTGTATGGGTTCTCTGTGGAATTTGAAGATTTTATTTGAAATTTCCGTAGGCGCTTCTTACGTGTAACGTTTGTTACTTTGTTACTTTATGGTGTTTGTTTGAAAGTTAAATTATACTTTTGTGATACTAACACGTAATGTTTACCTCTGAGAATTCTCCCGGTGGATAGAAACGATTTGTTGCTCCCTCTGGTATTGTACGATAGAAGCATAATAATTATCGATTGATATTGCTCCCTCCATGCAAGTGTTTTAAATCGATGATCCCCTCATTCTCTGTAAAATTATTTGATAAGGTTAATTTTATGCGCGTAAATTGTTTAGTTATTAGTGAAAATGATGTGAATTACTTCATATCTATGTTATTTATGTAGAGAAATGTGATCATATATTACTTCCTCCATGTGACATTTTAAATTGATGATGACCTCTCATTCTCTGTAAAAATTGTTCGGTAAAGTTAATTTTATATGCTCAAGCTGTTATAGTTATTAGCGAAACTGATATGAATTATTTTATTTCTATGTCATTTGTATAGAGAAATGTGATCTGATTTCTGAATTGAACATGTTTTATTGGATTTTCAATATATTTGCCTTAACCGAATTTCCATTATATTGTTGTAAAAATTGAAATATAGTATCAGTTTGATAATTAACAGAGAGATGAGAATGAGAAAATATCCTTATCTGAATTATTTAGAGATATGTCATTCGGAAGGGAACTAACCGAGCATGAAATTGCTGAACAACAGCAATCTAACATAAGTAATTTGGATGAGGATGATCAACAAACGCAGGCGCATCAGACACCTGAGAATACAATGATAGTGGGGAATGAAAACGAAACAATCCGAACGCCTGAGAATACAGTGATAGTGGAAAATGGAAATGAAATAAGCGGGACACCTGATAGCCAAATGTTATCCGCAAGAATTACACAAATGCTTAATTCAGTTCACAAAAAACCGGTACTATATTTTTTGGTCGTTCAGAAGCTCCCAGTAATCCATATTGATTTTAGAAGATATTTAAGTAATAGCAGAATTTTAGGAGTTACCAATCAAGTTTCTATATGATGAAACTATAAAATGATTTAAAAGTTATTTGCTAATTTTTATATATAAAATATTACACAGCGAGGTAAAAGAAGTGAAGTTATGACTTTTTGAAATTTTTGTGTTTCATTCATCAGCAAGCAAGAACAGCTGAGTTGTGTAATCCTAATCTTTTCTAGTTTTCCGTAATTCGAATCTTAATTTTTTTTACCATTAATTTTTTAAGGGAACTCCTGATTTCACCAGAGTATCGCATCATCGTACATGCCAGCAAACTGCTTGCCGTTTTCTGCGGTTCATAAATAAAGAACCTCCAAAGGGCCCTTTTTTCATAAGCTTTAAGAAAAGACCAGGTATATTTATCATATGATTAATTTCAATAGATATTGATCTAATACAACCAATTTGTTATGAAATCAAAATGCAAAATATATGGATAAATTAAATGATCCTTAAGTGATTGAACACGTAAAAGGTTAGGAGAACGTTTACACCACGATTCTGCAATTCATTGTCTTCTTAAACAGTTATTGACATTTTTTGTACAAAAGGATATTCTCTGCAGAAACATCTCGCAGCAGCTCTATTAGTTGACACAAGATACTTGAATAGTTTGAAGAATTTCTTGCCTTTACCATAAACAATTGATATAAACAGTTTTTAAACTTTAATCACTCATTTCTAAAGGTAGGTTCCACTTCCAGAAATAAATGAGTAATAATTTCTAAAAAACCCTGCGTTTAACCTTCAGGTTCATATTCTCTTATTCATTTCTCACTATTTGTGCAGTAAGAGTAGGTTTATATTGCTAGCGATATGGAATTTCATACAAAATATTTCATTATAGAAGTGATTGAGACAAATTATTATGATGAAAGGTGTCGCATGAGTTTCTTTGAACAAGCGTTCCTAAGTCCACGATGTATCGGAAAAGGTTCATTTGGTGAGGTAAGAAAAGCAAAATCATTATATAATAATTTTTCTTGAGTTGGTCTGAAAACGAGAGCGAATTTTTGAGCATCTTATTCAAAGAAAGCAAGTAACAGTAACAGCACAAAATGAATAACTGTTAATGTGATACGGGATTAGAAGCAGTATATTAAAATGTTTTAGATTTTTTCATTTATGAAAAATCGTCTAGTTCCTTATGAAGTTATACAAATTTGCAAAAGCAAAACAAAACGTCCGAAGTTAACATTAATCTTTTTAAATCATTCTCATTTGATTTTCAAAAATTTTTTGCAGGTTTTCAAAGCATTCAGTAAAGATGATAAGCGTTATTATGCTGTTAAAATTACCGTAGAACCATTTCACAGCCCAGCCGATCGTGAACTTAAGTTGAGAGAAGTTCAGAAGCATGAATTACTTCCAAAACATCCAAATCTTATTTCGTATGTGCGAGCATGGGAAGAATATGGTTTTTTATATATACAAACGGAATTATGTCAGTGCAGGTTTGGTTTTTTCGAATAAACAAATAGCAAGAAGTTGTAAAACTTACATCAATGTCATGAAATTACTTTCAGTCTCCTGGATTACAAGATGAAAGTAGGAATTATTCCCGAGAAGGATTTATGGTTTTTTTTCGGAGACATTGCATTGGTATGTACAGATAAATAATCTGAAATATTTATTTATCATGTTCTTAATTTAATAATTCTGATTGTTTTTTTCAATATCGATCTTGTTACTTCATATACAAAAATACAACTTTATTGAACGCCAGAGATTTTGGAGTTTTTTATCGATATTGGATTTATTTTTATAATTTAGAATTTTATTATTTCCTCAGGCAGTACGTTACTTGCATAGTCACGATCTTCTTCATCTGGATATTAAACCACAGAATATTATGCTTTCTTTTGACGGGATCTGCAAACTTGGTGATTTCTCACTAATTCTTGATCTACAAAAGGTACGATTTCGGTTTTCTTTTTTTAAATCGGATATACTGTCTTGAATCCTTATTCAGTTTGTTAATTTACTTGCTTTTAAGGATTCAAAAGAGGAAGAAGGTGATGGTAAATATCTGGCACCTGAAGTCTTGCAGAAAGGAGCTCATAAACCAAGCGACATATTTTCTCTTGGAATGACAATGATTGATATTTGTACTGATCTTGAATTGCCCTCTACAGGAGAGCTTTGGCAGGGATTTCGGTGCAAAAAGATTTACCAAGAATATATCAAGGGCACGATTTATTTTCATCTTTCAGTTTTTTAAATCTTTTAATTATTTCTGTTTTTTAGGCACTTAATTATGGTTGATTTTAAAACCTCTATACTTGCAGATGTTCCACCTGCTTTGCTGAATGTCATTTTGCTTCTTCTAGAGACAGATCCTAGCAAAAGACCTACTGCTGAGGAAATCTGTTGTATTCCAATGTTAGCAAAATGCATCCGTGAACGTCAGGTATTATTTGTTAAGTTTTTGCCTAATTTTTGCATATGTGTTTTATTTATTTGTATTATTTATATGTTGTTATTCAAATAGAGGCACTATTACATTAAATAATTTTTCAGTATAAATATCTTAAACATAATATGTGGTGGATACTATTGACAATTGCCTATTCTTCCCTCTTCGCATCTTCATGGATTGTACAACCGAGACGTAGCACAATGATGCATGCAGCTACTTATCTCAAAAGGATGCATTTATTTCATCGTCGGCGTTGTTGCGCATTCCGGCATATCTTTAGAGCTGTAAGGAATAAGAAACATATCTTTGATTTGCAAAATCATGTTTAATTGTCATATCGAACTATGCAATTGTTTCAAAGTTAAATTACATGCTAAGGCTATTTTTAATCGAACGTGAATGAGTGATAGTTTCAGACATCTGATGAGTCTCCGATGTTTAAAAATGGAATCATTCCTCGGGTCACTGATCCCTCGCGATTGGAACTAAAATTTGACGAAGACGACGAGGGTAATCTATAACTTCTGCTGAAAAATGTCAAATATCTAGTAAGAAACATCACCGCAGCGATTTTTTTCAATTTTTTTGATCAAAAAAATTACCGTGCATTAATAAATTCAAAATATAATTTTCGATCTGATCAGTTTCTTTTATTATCACTTACGATTTCAGACTACAAATACGATGACACTGAAACTGATAACAGTGATAAAGTGGAGATGAGTCAAAATAAAAGTGAGGTTAAAGTAACGGAAACATCGGGAAAGGAAGAGCCACATTTCAGTGAAATTGAAGAAAATCCAAGGATGGATGTTGATGTCCCCTCTCCAAGTAGTGTGGAAAATGAATTCGAACGAAGTAATTTTTTTATTTTATTTGGCGTTTTCTATAAAAATTATTTTTCACACTGAATGTATCTTTTTTGCCAAACAATACTTCAGGTAATCTTGCTGAGGATACAAATGGCTTAACGAATTCATTTCGTAAAGAAGTTACTTTTTATCGACTTGGATCTCATCTTACACCTTTCGAAGAGTAAGTATCAGGTCTTTTTGACTTATATGCATTCTCACATTGATTGCTTTTTTACACTGCATGGGTATCTTTTTCTCCTATAAGCGAATTAGATGAGTTTTTATGTCTAGTTCAATACTATTAACTCTCGTTTGGCAAACAATACAGTTTTGAGCATGAGATTTTCATGTTCTTAACCATCATTAAGAAATTCAGTGGAAATACTGGTTGCGAGATATTGGTAGATGATTTTTTCAGAACTGACTGCAGTAAATTACGTAAAGACTATACTTCAAGTGAAATGATTCCTGACAAGGTGATTGCTTCATTCATTCCTTAATTCATTTTCTCGCTGTTACGTAATCTTGTTGTCTATTGATATTTTAATACTTCTCGCATGTTTAACTGAAGTTGCTATTTTCTTGGTTCAAAATTCATCAAATGTTTTTCCTTTCCAGACGGAGGAACTTGAACGAAAATTTGCAAAAATGAGAGAAATTATCGCTGCTTTTGATGAAGATTATCAGGAAAGTATATCAGGAAATATTTCTGGTAAGAAATTATTTCATGCCATGCTAGGATTTAATTTTCTTTCACTACCTGGAAGTGAATTTAAAAGTTATTTTATGATTTCCTTGAATCAATATCAATTGTTTCAGTAAATTTTCCGAAAAAAAAATGAGGTTCGTAAGTATATATTGCTCCTTGTATAACTCTGCTTTACAACATCTATCGAACAAGAACGTCGTATCATTCCCCAGATTTTGTCGTTGCTAGATTGTTATTTGGCAGCATCTCAGTGGTAATTTGACTCTTAACAAGTTTTCTTTTTTAGACGGACCAAAGTCTCTAGAGTCGCAATCATCAGACAAAGAAGAATCTCCTTTGCGTGATGGTTATACGACACCGCCAAATAGTCGAACTTCATCCCTCGTATGCAAAAAACCATCACGAGGGCGATTTGAGGATTTGGCTGAGCAGAGACTACGTCATTACTATTGGTGGCAGCAGTCGCTTATATCACCTACCAGGGGAGCTCGTCAAGAAACAGTAGAAGCTGCAGGTGATATTTCTGAATGCTCTTGATGTTAACAATGCATTTTACTCTTCCTCTGATGTAATTTTTATTAGCAGTGAAATTTCTTGGTTGAAATATATATGTTCATTATTTAATATAGTTAGTTGACTTTTAGTATTCTGCATTTTAGCCTCAAGAAATGATACATCGCCAGAAGTACCATATGAAAAGCAGTTATCAGGATTAGAAGAGGGATTAGCCCAATCTTCTGGTGATCCTACTCGTCGAAGAGCTTGCTTTCATATGCCTGAACCATCACCACCAGCAAAGCGAGTTCAGACTGGTAATGAAGAGGGTACTGGTGATGCTGAGGATCAAATAGGTGATCCACAGCTCAAGAAATCAGGCAGAGATGCGAAAAATTAGCAGTTTGTATGAGGAACAATTAGTAAATACTAAAACCAAACTTAGAAAAGCTGTATTTTTCTTCTCTGCTAATAAGATTTATAATTTTTGCAGTTAGAATTTTACTTTAAATGAATGTTTCCAGCTTAGAACTTCACCATGTAATTAAGAAAAAAGTTGAATATACAACTAAAAAAATAGCTCCGTAAGCGAAAATGAGAGATATGAGGCAGGAAAATATTAGGACAAGTATGAAATACAAATTTTTTGAATCATACTTGCATATCAACGATGTTATTTGCTCACCTCTCACTGATTGGTGCTAGCAATGGTCTTTTGTGTTCCAAACTCAAATTAATTTTATGAAATTGTTTGTTTTATAATGAAATTGTTTCGTTTGATAAAAATTTCTATCGTGAATATTTTTATAAGAATTGGTAGTTGGTAAATTTAGTTTGCATTATTTTCTGCAACAAATCATACGTTTATTCATGTTTGAAATTAATGTTTTTCTTGTAATTTCACGATAGAAATTCTTATTTAGCAAAGATTTAATTTCTTGTTTTTCTTTTATTATCTTTCACATTTTTAAAGATTTCAGTTATGGGGTTTTGTTTGAATGTATATGGCACTACTACGTGCGCATGATGAGTAAGGTTTTTATGCTATTTGATGCCACTTATATGTGTAAACGAATTCGTGAGAAAGTCAGTAAATTCTCGGTGTAGGTAGTTTAGCTTTTAAATTTGTCGCTGAGATTTTGCGTCAGTAAGCTAAATTTAATATTATGAGTTTGATTTAACCGCAGATCGTGTTTGAGATTCTTTGATTGAAATTTTGATCTTTTGCAGCAGATTGATACGTAATTAAGCGGCTTCATTTCTCATAAAAACAAATTTAATTCGTTTATGTTTTTCATCGGCGCGTGCATACTTTCTAACCATAATGGTTTTATCGCTTTCTTATGTTTAGAGTTCATTCAAATAGTTTATTTGGATAAGAATGCTAGTGATCGTCAATTTAAGTCCTCATAAACTATTAACCCATCTGCATTTGTTGATTATAGTTTTACATCAATACAAGCTTTCCAGCGTTCTTATCCTCTTTACCCCAAACTGATAAATTTATCTGCTTTTATATTACTCCTAAATAAGATGAAGATTTTATCAGTTGTCTGGGATTTGCTTTTAATTCTTAAAAAGTTTCGTTGGTTTGACAGTATTTTATCACCCTCATTTCATTTCACTTTGTTATTTATTTTTGTTTACACATAACGATTACTCTAGTATTATTTTCGCTCAGGTATTTTTTGATTTTTTTTTAAAATTCATCTAATTATAGTGTATGCTTGAGCCTTCGATCCAAGTTTTTTTTTTTTCTAGAAGATCAGAGGATTGATTGGACTGTGCTTTGGGGCGAATGGAAATGAAATTTTGGTGTATCTGGATTCAGGAATGAGAAAAAGCTAAAGTCTAATTTATTAAATTCATTCCATGTTTCACATTCATAATATAGTGACCCATTTTGTTTATTACTTTAAATGCGCTTCATGTTTGAATTAAAAAAAAATCACTATCGGATGAGTGATGAACAGAGTGAAGGATGATGAATCCGTTGAATTTAATTTAGACCTAATTTATCTAAACACTTTGCTGGTCATAATAGAGTGTTTGCTTTCAAGAACTTTTTATTAATCCGTAATTTCATCTACCGTCTGTTGAAATTTTGAGGTTTGAAGCATTAAAAGATTCAAAATTTCTCTTCTTAATCCTTTCTCTTTAATCTCATTTAATGTTTGTCAGCAAACTTCACTCTGGTCTTAATCATCCACATGTACTGTTTATTATTTGTACAAATAATTTTTTGATTTAATTATTTTCTTATAAACCAGTATCATTACCAGTACCATTACAGTATCTCGTTTCTACTATTTGATACTGTTTATCCACATGTTTCTTTTATTTATATTTCTATGAATTGTTCGTTCCATCTACATATGCATCTATTTGCGTAATGCATCATTTGCTCTTATTATTCCTCATATAGCGATCTGTATAAAACAAGTTATTTGTTTGAGAGAAAGCATATAAAGAGCAAGATAATGAATGTTGCTAATTTTTCCGTATATCCGGACAAAAACTTGATATTTTTATGTAATCGAAGCTTCATAATATTCCTAACGTGAAATTTCGGATGATACTTTATGAATGAATATATTACCTTTATTAACACTATATCAGTTACCTGTGATAGCTAATATCTGAACGGAATTAATTCTCTCTTCAGACTGAAATTAAATCGTATGAGCAATTATCTCAATAGCATCATAATTTCATCTGCAATAATTAGTTTATATTTATTATAAGGATTGATAGCGAGATGAATTCAATGATGTGAAAATTTTGGTAAATGCCTAATTTAACATTTATAAAATACATTTGTAAAAGTAAAGAATTATTGAGTGACGATATTCTTTAACAAAAAAAAAGTGCTATATATGTATGAGATCAAATTCCTTACGTAGCAAAGCTTTACATATTGCTAAAATTAAATGAAAATGTTTAAATAACAAAATTTCACCAATGACTGTTCTTACAAGTTTATTAATTGAAAAGCAATTATTTAATAAAAATTAGATGAATTCCTTTTGAATAACATTACCAAGTTATGTGGCTTGCCATTTTAAATCATATTTATAATGAAAAAAAAATACGTGAAGGATGATACACAACACGTAGGTGATGGTGCGTAAAAAATACGTGAATATACGTGAACAGTTGGGTAATAGTAAAAAATACGTGAATATACGTGAACAGTTGGGTAATAGTAAAGTTTTTATAATTTGAAAATTTTTTTGAATAATCCACGAAATCAAATAATCAAAGTGAATAAAAATAGCATAGTGAGTGTAATTAGGAAACAAGCAAGTCTTTTTCTCTATCGATTTTCTGCTAGTTTTAAATTAAAGTATGTGTGTACGTGTGTGTGTGTGTGTGTTTCATTGGATAAAAGCTACAATTCACAAAGAAAAGCTAGATTAATTTGTATTCTTTATATGAGAAAGCTAAAGATGTTATTTGCATTATTTTATTACGATTTATTATCATAATTATCAATATTATCATACTTATCAATCATCATACTTTTTAATGAATCATTTAAAATTTTGAAAAAAATTACTTTATGAATATATTTTCCTAAATTTTTTACGAGTTTTTATCATATTTTCAAAAAAATTTTATGCATTTAAAATTTAATGCACTTTATGTTGTTTCTTTTTTTAGTTTTGATGCAGAATGAATCGATTTGCAATTTCATCACAATCATCCAATCAATCAATTGCAAGATTGCTGTAATCGAATTTCTTTCATTTCAAATGGCAACATTTTTTTTTTTTGTTTCTCATGAAAAATTATAAACTACAAAATGCTCGCAATGAAAACGAATTCTGCACACTTTGTTGGCGAAAATTCGACGATCGTTCAATTTTATGATAATCAGAAAAACAGGTTATCATTTTCTATCTGCATTAAACAAAAAAAGTTGCTGCACAAGTTTTTTTAATCATTTTCAAGTTTTTCAATCTTAATTCAGGTTTATCTAAATGCATTTTAAAATTTGTTTTTAAAGAAAGCAAAAAATACTTTTAGCTATTTAAGCTAATGCAATCAAAAAAGAATAAATTTAGATGGAATTCGTATAATGAAATAAGCGAGTAAGTAACTAATTTAATTTTATCCATATATTTGAAGTACTATTTGAGTGCGATTTTTATGATTTGTAAAATTTAAGCTTTTCGATATTACACATTAAATTTTTATTTTCAGCTAAAACAGTGGGAGTTTATCATCAAACTATTTCTACGGAGAAGAAAATGTTAATCATTAGAGCAAGCATGCGTATTTTCAATAAATTCAGCTATTTCATCTATCATTTTTGTTAGTGAACTTTGCATGTATTTTAAAAAATCCTTCCCGGATTCTTTATTATCTTACAAAAAAGTTGTTTTTAATCATTTTGCAAACATAACTTCATAATCAAATCACAACATCTTATCATACTTGTCCCCTCTCTTACTACAATCTTATAATATTATCAAAGCCTTATCTTACTTTCACCACAACGGAAATCTCCTAGGCAATAAATACTGATTTATTAATGTTAAACGAACAAAAGACTCATTCATTTATTAATCGGACAATTTATTATACTTAACTTTTATTGTCATTGTTATTTGTTGCACTATTATCATCGAATTTCTTTTTAACAATACCGTTATTACTTCTACTGCTCTATGAAAAAAAGTTATTTGATATTTCAGATTAAAATTTTGGAAACTGTATAATTTAAGTGATAGAGATCCTGAATATTCGAATTATAAGGTTGCAATTTAAGCAAATGCATGGACTCATTTTAAAAGATCCGATAGCCGTGCGTCTTCTCAAATTTAGTCCGTTAACACGTTTAACGATTGTAATATTTGGTGCTGTGCTAATACATCTATCGCTTGGAACATATCATACTTTTGGTAAATTTTCCTATTCTTCTCACACTTCGAATTTTCCAATTTATCTTAATACCAATCTTTGGTACAACAATTTATCATAAGCAGCTAGAACCACGTTGGATTTGTTTCTCACTTCAGGAAACATGTTACCATATATGGCATCATATATGCGTAATAATACAGATCCGACAATCATCCATGAAGTATTGGTTTGGATACCTACTTTTCAGGGTAAGCTTTTTCATGCTAGTTAATAAATTTTGTAAGATTTTCAAAGAATGGAAATTTTACGGAATTTATCTATCAGAAGAAACTTGATTGGTATATACATAATGAATCAAATTTCCTTATTTCAGGTTGTTTCCCTTTTGCGATGATTATTGGTGGTTTTATGGATGCTAAACTTGGCTTAAGAGTTTCTGCATCACTAGGATGTGCTATAATGACGTGAATCTTTTATATTTAAGGAACGGTAAAAATAAATTCGAAAAGGACAAAATGAAGTAAAATTCAATGGGAATGGGAATTTTTATCATGTAAATAAAATTTTCCAAATATTTATAAAAAACCAAATTCTGTCATTGCAGAAAAAAGTAAAAGAAAAATTTTCAGTGCTGGTGTTTTTCTATCGTACTGGACGATCAGGAGATCATTTTTAGCATTTCTAATAACATATGGAATAATGTTTGGATTTGGACAAGGAATAGCATATGTTCTTACAATTTCATGTGCTATCAATGCAAGTATCATTTCTATTTATTTAGAGATAAAACATGATGATTTATGGTTGTCCATAATTTGACCTGTATCAATAGATAGCTTTTATGAGATAATGAGGAGGAAATATTTGTATGAATAGTATATCAGAAGGTTTAGTTAAATTTTAACAGAGTGTCTATGCAATATAAATTTTTTAAAAAATGGCACTTTTCTTTGTTGACAGATCATTTAGTACATGATTTATATGCCTTGATTATTGATTTTTTTTATTTAAATCTGATTCAATTCATACAAATTCAGGCTAAATTTTTGAGATTGATTAAAGAAAAATGCTATTTGCCTTCTTCTAACTAATATTTTTAATTCAATTAACTCACTTTCTGTTAAAATCTTTATTTACTTCTCTCTCTTGTTAACTAATTTTCAAAAATATACTACTAATTTGTAATGTAACTGATATCCAATAGCATAATTAAGCATAATTTAACTGATATGCTATTACTGAATGTCATTTATAATACATTATGCGCATAGCTGCTTAAGAACATTTTTCTTGGAAGTAATAGTCACAATATTTCAAAGATTTAATTAGCAATCTGAAAAAAAGCGGGACTTTTTGCGTAATTTATATCAATTATAAAAGTTAAAGTAATAAAAGTTAAACTTTTTCAGTGGGCTCCAAAATATGTCGGATTTGTAAGTGGTATTGTAGCAGCTGGTTTCGGTATCAGTTCATCTATATTCGCTCCGCTTCAGACCATTTATCTCAATCCTTTAAATCTTAAACCGACTGTATCTGGGTAAGTTTATCATGAAAACTAATTCTTGTTTTTTTCGGAAAAAATTACTTTGATGAAGTTGAATTTTTTAAAAATTTATTTGCCTTCACTTATTTTTTGATTCCATTATTCTAACTCTAGCGACAAGTTCATATCATAATAAAAAATGTTAATGCATTCAATTATTTCAGTTATTTCACGGACAAAGATGTTATTGCTCGAGTACCATCCATATTTTTTACTTTCGCAATAGTTTATGGTATTATGCAGGCCATCGGTTTGGTATTTATTTGTGATCCCATCGATATGGTTAGTTTCAAAATAAAATAGACTGCTTATTCAAACTAAAAGTAAGCGATAACAATTGAAAACCACAAACCCTTAAAAGTATAAAGATAAACAAAACAAAAAAGTTTATATATTCATATTAAATGTATATTTGCAAGAAAAGAATGATCTATCGCTAAAGATCGTAAATTTAATAATTTGAGAATAATTTTAGGATAAACAATCGGAGGAACCTAAAATGCAAGCTTCCATGCGTACTTCACTTTGTACCAAGCAATACGTTTATTCAAGATTGCGAACTTGCAGTCAGGAATCCGTAAGTGCATAATTAAAACTTTCAAGTTAATGAGGTCTAAATATTTGTTATATGAATTCCGATAATTTCTTTCCAAATATATATTATGATAATTAGATTATAATCAAATTTGAGAATATAAAGAAATCTTACTTATCAGGCGTGATTTTCGAAATCTAATTTTTATAAAGTCAAACTATTTAGGAATCATTGGAAGAAGAAAGGGTAAATTTATCGCAAGAACAGATATCTGTAAGTCCGTTACAAATGCTACAATGTTCAACCTTTTATTGGTTGTTTTGTGCTATGTTTTGTTGCTCATTTTATGGAAATATGTTTTATAATCTCTACAAGGTTAGTTATATTTTCACATCTCCGTCTTAACTTCATCAGCAAAAATCATTTTTAGTTTTTAAGTTATTTCAATAAGATCTTTAAGGAATTAAATATTTTATATCATCTTAAATTTCTGGAGTATGCTAATATTCCTTATATTTCTTTCCTATTCTTATATCTTTTTATTAATATAAATTTTGAATTTAAAGGATAAATTATATTTTCAGGTATTCGGTGAAACATTCATCGATGATGATATGTTTATAGCTTTTGCATTTAGCACAGCCTCAATATGTAATGCTTTGGCTCGTGTAGGATGGGGAATTCTAGCCGATCGTACCAATTTTCAGGTTTATTTATCTACATATATTATTTATTTCATCGATAATTCAAAAGTTTTGAGTTTATTTGATGATTTATGAAATTTGTTTACTTTGATCGATATTAAGTATCTTTTAGACCTTATGGCAGAAAATTTTGTTAGAAAATTTTTTGTTTTTAAGGTATCTTTATCAGTTGCCACTTTTCTGGCTACCGTTTTATTGCTAACAATGCCACTTACTCCATTTGGTGGAAAATGGATCTATTTTATCTGGGTAAGTAATATAATTGATGACAGTAATAAATTCAATTATTTCTAAATATTTTCACTATTTTTTTAAATAAATGATAATTATGCTTTATCTGGTTTTTTAGCTAAAAGATGAATTCATTTTCAGATGAATCTGATGTTCATATGTTTAGCAGCTACTCATGCTGTTTTTATAACAGCATCTGTTAAATGCTTTGGATCCGATCATAAGTCAACCAATTATGGATGCTTAATTCTTTCCACCGTATATTTTTCTTCACTATCTATTAAATTTTTTAAAGATTCGGGAAGCCTCTAGAAGATCTCCGTTTAAATTTTATTATTAAAAAATTATTTGTTACAGACACTGAGCGCAGTATTGCTAGCAGTTGGTTGTGAATATGTTATGACAGTTGTTGGATATACATTTTCCTTTCTTATTACGGCTATTTTAGCTTTCATCGGTACAGTTCAATTTTTCTTAAATTAATATTCCACAAGACATCTTCTTGATAACGCTTAAGTAATGTCCTAGTAGCATAAAGATGAATTATTGATGTTGTCTTAGTAATATCTAAGAGGAACAAATGCCCTGTGACACTTTTAACGATTCTGAAGATATCCTTAAATTTCAATTATTTCTGCTTTTCAAAAAATCATTTTCAGGATAATGAATTCATATAATATTACTAGTCTCTAATTAATCTGCTTGAATTTTAGCATTTCTTTTGGCAATTACGATGAATGCACCAAAGAGGATTACATTATTACCTGATTAATCTAATCTAAACTGTAATTTCGCAAACATTGATCTCTTTGTACTGTATACTTATGCTGGTATAAGTAAATTTTCCACATTGCCTGTCGTATTTCACATTTTATACAAAAATGACTAATAAATGTTGTAAAAAGAAAAAAGAAGAACTTAGACTTCTAAAAATTGAAGACGTTAAATAAATAAAAAATATTCATTTCAAATATCAGAAATGGTCATTTAAATTTCCATTGATATGGATTTCATATTGGGATGTCTAAAGGTCTAATCTTCATTTTGAAGCTGATAAATTTCATGTTAAATTGAACTTTGATTTCAGTAATAGAAGATGTAGGCCGTAAAAAATCATCCGTAAAAACTCTGTCATCATAATCATGGAAATGGATTTTCGAAAAGCACTTTACTTAATTAATTTCTGAAGCTTAGTTGTGTGCGTTCAATTAGTCGTATGGGATATTTTACGTTTATAAATTAACATGCTTTTTTTTTTTAAATTAAATCGTTAAAATAACTTTTTACCTAACTTTCTGTAATCATTTGAAAATTTATCATTCTCTATTTCATTCCATTTGTTCAATCCACTAAAAGTCCATGATTATTTATCATCAAAACTATTATAGCATAGCATTATTGATCAGTGGTACAATCGTGTAGTTATGAGTTAATTCAGGTATATCATGAAAAATCTAAAATGATTTAGGTTATTACTTAAAAAGCATTAAACCTATCTTAATAATTGTCATACATAACAAGAATAAATCATATTTCTCATAGTTTTTTTTTTTTTGATTCTTCAACAGTTCCTAATGTTCAAATTATTTTTAGCATTCAAATATGTACAAGAAAATGAAATACAAAAACTGTAGTATAAAAAAATGCTTGAATTTTATTCAGGTTCATTAAAATTTCAAAATTAACTACAGAAAGTGAAAAAATAGAAAATGGAGAAAAGTACATCTAAAGGCTTTTTCATATAAATTCATCTAGCTAATATCTTAGCCTATTTAATTAATAAATTTCTAGAAGCTATGTATTATTTATGCTTAATGTAAGTTTTCCAATTGTTTCCATCTTTTTAATTATTTTTAATAAAAAATGAAAATATTGCGAATCTTTTCATCATTTTTACTTTATTTCATTATCTTCTATTCCTTCATAAGCTTTTTGTTTATTTTATTTTACTTCATATTATCTTCCTAAAGTCTATTTTCAATTTTTGATATTATCATATTATCATCATATTTCATGATATTATATTATCATTATCATACTATTATATCTATAAATTTCAATTTTTTTTTCGTTCTTTGTTCCTTATTTTTAAACGAATTAATAATAGTTTCATCAAATTTTCCAAATCATTGATATTATCATATTATCATCATATATCATGATATTATTATCATTATCATATTATCACTCATCTGCAAATCATCCTTTGTTCCTTTTTTTAAACGAATTAATTAAGTTTCATGAAATTAATCAACCATTCATTATCAATGGCAAAATGGAAACTATACTATACTATTTAATTCATTGTAATTCGCATCATATTATCATATCTCATGATATTATTATCATTATCGTATTATCATATCGAAAATCTCACTCTTTTCTTTGTTTACTATTTTAAACAGAGTAATAAGTTTCATGAAATTTATTTTTTATCAATGGGAAAATGAAAATGATACTATTTAATTGATTATAATTCGAAACTTTTACAGTTAATATACTTTAACTTAACTAACTTAACTAACTTCACAAATAAAAATGATATTTAATAGATATTAGTGATAAAGCTGTGATTTTTAATTTATTATAAAAATAAAAATTCATTTTTTTTTAGAGTTTTTTTAATTTAATCCAAACACTATCATTATCACTGATAAAATCGAAGGATGCATTCGTCATCATCATCAACATCACTTTCATCGGTAACAGATAATGGAAGCACGGATGATAGTGTAAGATGAAATTTGTTTCCTTTTTTTTTAATTACTGATAAATATTGTGATAAATCACTGATAAATATAATATTGTGCTTTGGAAGATTTCTTATCTACTGATAATTCACTAGATATTCCATCTTCTCGCTTCAATTTTACTATTTTAGTATTAAGTATATTATCTGATTAATTATGACTATTTTAATTTGAATTAGAATAAATTTCTCTGAATTATAGATAATAGTGATGAAATTTCCGGTTAGCAGAAGTATTCCAAATATACCGGATAACTGTAACAAGGAAATCAATAATGAAGTAGCTGAAGAAGAAATGGAAGAGGAGGAAATCAATAATGAAATAGCGGAAGAAGAAATGGAAGAGGAGGAATATGATAATGAGAATCATGAAACGATTAATATTAATCAAGCAATAAAACGAGAAAAGCGATTATCAATACCAATGATATATCTTATGAATATGAATAAAGTCTGTTTTTAAATTTTTAAATCAAACAACTTTTTCCTTTTTTGAAGGGAAAATTATTTGAAATTACAAAAAAAGCATAATATTGTTCGTGGAAAAAATTCTAAGTCATACGAAGTATTAAAATAATTAATAATAATTAAACTGAGATTTTGATAAGATT
>JABVXU010000605.1:0-32165 GCA_013365365.1 Cruorifilaria tuberocauda
ATTATTATTATTATTTATCATTTATTATTATTATTATCATTATCATTATCATTATTATTGCTATTATTGTCATTTCTATCATTATTATTATATTGATTTTATTCGTAAAAAATTATCTATCATTATTATCATTATATTAATTTCATTTGTAACAAATTATCTATCATCACCATCATTTTTATCATTATTATTATATTAATTCCATTCGTAGTGAATTATCTATCATTCATTTAACCTCTTTGATAACTTTCAAATTTTGGAGAAAATATAAAATAATTTTAAAAAATACAAATGAAATTAAAAAGAGAAAAAAAAGTGTGAGCATAATTAAAATGAAATTCTAATTATTCAACGATTAATAATATAACTCGAGTGTAATAAAAAATTCAAATTTAATTATCATAAAATTTACTTTAATTTATACTATCCATATTATTATATATTAACGAATTTAGCAATTAAAAAAAATAAAACTTAAATTTTCTTTTATTCTTAACTAAGAAGCAAAGAATGTATAATTTTAACATATTTTTAAACTAAATTCATATTCTCACCTATTCCTTCACCTGTCCATTATAATTAACTTCCTTCATCATTTTAGTTGAACTTTAGTTACCCCCAATTATCGATAATATCTCTTCAAATTACTCATTCCATATCTCTTCCTTCAATCCTCCTCTCCTACCTTATTACATTATTACCACTAATCATTCCTATTCAAATATTATAAATCATCAAAAATTTCCACGTCTTCTATGAATATTTAAATTCATCAATCACATTCTATAGTCTATTTTTCACACGAAATATAGCAAAATTACTTTAAAATTTATAAAAATTTCCCAGAATATTTTTAAAATTTCCAAAAAAAATAACGAAAATTTTTAACATGTATATTTATAGCCAAAATGGAAAGAACTTTATTGAAATATTATTGAAATCATGTAAATTATTCATTTATCAGGAGAAAGAGAGAGAAATGGAGAGGGGAGAGAGAGTGAGATAAAAAGAGAAATTGAATTATTATTAACATCATAATATGTATATCTAGAGCAAAAATGGAAAGATTTGTTAAAATTTTATTTAAATTATGCAAATTATTCATTTATCAGGAGAGAGAGAAAGAGAGAGAGAGAGAGAGAGAAAAAGAAAAGTTGAATTATCATTAAAATCATTATAATAAGAATATTCTCTGAAATTTCAATTCTTTTTTTCATTCCTTTTTCAAAATGAATAAAAGAATAGTCAAATTTAATCTTATTTTTATTTATTTTTTTTTCGAAATCACTTTTTTTTTTCCTTAAAATTATTGATTTTCTTTTCAAATTATTTTCATTTAATGTTTATTTGCAATTTATTTTATTTTTTCTTCATTATTTATATTTTTTTTATTTCCTAATGAAAACATTTTTCTTTTATTTTTTTGTTTACTTCGTCATTTTTGCCTAAAAGGAATTTATTTTGTGGTATGCAATCGGAAATTAATGAAGCAAAAAGAGCAGCATATAGGAGGAAACGATAAGGTTAAGAAGAGGAAATTTTATAATCTCTTTTCTCTCTAAAAATCTCTCTCTCTCTCTCTGTCCACTTTACACATTTTTACTTTGACCAAAGGTTAGTTAGTTAATAGTAATAGTTATTATAGTTAAAGAAGGTGTGATAAAGTCCCTCAAATATGTACATTATTTCGATAATAAATGAAAAATTGTTTCTCAGGTTCATTACATATAATAATTATCCCTCTTTCCCTCTTCCTTTCTCTCTCTCTCTCTTTCTCTTTCTCTCTGTGTGAAATTCTTATTCATTGTCTTACTTCAGCATTTTGCAACAAAAAAAAAAAAATTATTCAGAATTATTATTGAATTAAATGAGAAAAAAATTAATTAATTATTTGATAAAAATTTATCAATGAAAGAAGAAGTAAGTGAGAAAATAAATGAATAAAATAAATAAATATAAAAAGTAAAAAGTAAAAAGTAAATAATAAACAAATCGATTGAATAAATAATTAAATAGAACAAATAGTTTAATAATTAATTAACCAAATAAATAATTAATAAAATAAATATAATAATATCAAGTGAGAAATTTTCATATTATAAAAATTGATAAAAATAAATTTTTATCATTTCAGAAATGCCGGACAAAAACTTTTCCCAATTCATTACTTCATGAAGTCAGCAATTTACGATCAATTTATTTCAATCAGCTAAATGTTCCAAATGAAAAGCTTACATTACCGGATGAATTTTTCCGAAAAAATAAACGATTGGAAAAGCTCACTATTGTAGATTGTAATTTGGAAGCTTTGCCTGATTCATTAATCTGTGATAGTCCTTATATTCAGGTAATAGTAGTAATAATAATAATTATTATTATTATAATTATTATTACTGATTATATTATTATAATATTAGTAATAAAGTAAACAAATAAGTGATGAATATTTGATAAATATGAAAGTATGCTGAAAAAAAATTAAATTCATTTTTCTCTTCATAAAAATTTCTCATTTCCTTTCTTGAAAAATACTTAATATTTATATTTAAATTTAATATAATAGGTAAAAGTTACTTAATATTACGGTAATAACACAGTTAACAAAATACTTAATATTAATACTTAATACAAAATTTGCTTTTATGTATATTCATTTACCAATTGTACAGTCTTTCTTTTTTACATATTAATCATTTATAATTTCTTTTAGCGGCGTATACTTTGTACTTATTTATTTAAAAAGTTAATTAAATTGTTTAAAATTTAATCGAATTTATTTTACTAAACTTAATCCAAATTACTTTACTAAATTTAATCTAAATTATTTTACTTAACTTTTTAGCTAAAAAGAAAACATGATGAAAATTTTCATCGTTTCAATTTTCATTATTTCAAAATTTTTCAATTTTACAGGTCATCAATGTTTCACATAATTGGTTACGAACTGTACGTTTAAATGCCAATCTGGATGATGTTAACAGTGATAACAGTGATGATTCAACAATATTTAAATGTAACAGCAAAGCGGAACAATTGATAATCTTCGATCTAAGCTATAATCAAATTCGAACAATTGATGACAATGATTTAATACAACTTATTGCTATACGACAACTTTTATTAGCTAATAATCAAATTACATTAATTAGTCGTAATGCATTAAAAGCATGCGCACTACTACAACAATTACATATTGGAAATAATAGCCTTGAAGAATTACCTGTTATGCCAGGTATGTATCACATATAGATTATTTCGTTTTTAGTTATATATAAAATACGAATATAAGTAATCCTGTATTTAAATGTTAGATAATTTAAAGATTTCAATAATGACATTGATAAGCATGACCTCAAATGAAACTGTAATCTTTTCTTGATCAATTGATCAATCGAAGATAACAATTTCTATCGTTTCATTTTAAAGATGCAATTAATTAATCATTGAAATACATTTTGAATAAAGAATTTGAATTAACAACCAAATGAAAAAGGGAGCATAAAATAACAAATTATAAGAATTGAAATTAAAAATTAAAGAAATAAGCAATAAATTAAATAATTATCACTTATCATTTCAATGAAAAAAACTTAGATAACAATGTAATAAATCAAAGTACTAATCGATAAATAATCAAAATACTAATTAATAAATAATTAAAATTAGTTTCATTCGTATTTACCTATAAAAAATCATGATCTTATTGGTATTTACCTATAAAAATCATAATATTATTCGCATTTACCTTTAAAAAATCGTAATATTACATATATTATAAAAAAAATCATAATATTAAATCAGAATATTATAAAATCATAATCATAATGTTTTAAGATAATTAAGAATTAAATAATTTTACATTCCTTCTAATAATTAAACGAATTCAATTAATATTTAAGAAAATATAGAAGGAGAAATATTTAGAAAATAAATACAAAATTAAATACAAAACATTATAAGTAATCAGAAGAATTGATGAAGTGAAATAATTAATTAATAAATGAATATTTTTTTTTATTAATAATTAATTTTCAGAGTCACTGATTCATTTGGATGCTTCCTGGAATCGTCTCGCTATTATTCCATCAACAATAGCTAATTTACCAAATTTACTATTTTTAAATGTTAGCGGAAATGCTATCGATGTAAACACACCATTTCCTATTATCAGTTCAACCCTTCAAACTGTTGATCTTAGTCGAAATCAATTTGAATTTATCCCAGAAAATTTATTCATAAATAGTGCACAACAATTGCAACATTTATTACTTGGCTTTAATCGAATTACACAATTGGAATCGTTATTTTTCCAGAATTATTCAAATTTACAAACGGTAAGTTCAATGTTTCATTAACAAATTATTTTTATTCAATTGTTTCAATTATTTGCTAAATTAATTAATTTATTTGATTGGTATATTTATTTGTTATTATCATTTTAAGTATAAATATTAAAACTATTTTAATTTTTGAAAAATCAAAATTTCCACCGGTTTAGATAAACGATTTAATCAAATTTAACTTATGCTTTAATTTATCTAAGTTTAATTGATAGAAAAAAAATTTTTGAGATTTTTAAAGTTTTATACTTTTATACTGTAACAGAAACTGCATTGTTGTAATATAAATAAAAGTAAAACACAAATATATATAAGTATTTATAATTCAGAAACATTTGCTTTTTTTTCTTCCTAACAAAAGGAATATTAATTTCTAAAGTTTGATCTTTTCTCTCTTTCATTTTAATTTAATAAATTCAAATTTAAACACTCTTTTAATTTAATAAATTGAAAAAAAAGGTAATTCATTCATTCATTTTCTTCCTCTTTTCTATTTCCCAAAAATAAAAAAAAAATTAAGCAAAACTTATAAGAAAATTCAAAAGCAGTAAAACTTTAAAATAAATCAAATATTTCATTTAACCTCGGTTAACCTTGCGGTCGTCTTTTATCGGAAAGAGAAAAATTTCTGTAAAAATGAAATCTTTCATTTCTCGAAAAACGAAAATATCTACGAATCATTCCGCTTGAGCGCAATTAATCAGTTTACAGATCTAAACAATCAAATTGCATCGTTTTCAGTGCTAATAGTATTCTTCCGTAACTCCATCATTTCTTCATTCATCTATTTTAAAATGAATTATGGGAATCGATATCGATTTAAATTTCAAAATAGATTCAGAATTAAAACTATTACCGATTATTTTTTAGCGTATTAAATCAGTAATGCAGTTTATTTTATTTTATTTATATTTATATTGCAGTGATGCAGTTTATACAGTATATTATAGTAAAAGTATGAAAATTTAAAATATCTTAAAAATTTTTGCCGATCAATTAAACTTGGGTAAATTAAAGTATAAGTTAAAATTCATCAAATTGTTTCATTAAACAATTATATTTAAGTTATTTATTAGTATTTGATTGGTGTTTTCAATATTTTTTAAGTTTAAAAAATTCATCTGAATGAGGAAATTTTCAATTTATAACAATAAAATAATTATTTTATACTAAATAAGCAAATATATACAAATAATAGAATATATAATTAAGAATTCAAAAAACTTGAAAATAATTAAGAAAATTAATTATAAATATAATATTCATTCTACTGTATTTTACACTTGTCGTTATCAAATGAAAAAAATTATTGTATTTTTAAGTTCAATGAATCATAACACAAACGGGGAGAATTATCATTATTTATCACTGTTTACATTTCCTTTTTTTTCTCTTTCCTATAACCAACCAATTTCATTTACTTAGCAATAATATATTTTCATTGTTAAATTACAATCATCAAAGTTTATAAAATCAAATATTACAAAGAAATCTAATTTCTTTCTCTTCTTTCCTTCTCTCTCTCTCTCTCTTTCTCTCTCTCTCTCGTTTTTTTTATCACTATTTAAGTCTTTTTAGAAAATGAAAAAATTTGTTATTTACTTTTCTTTTTTTAGCCATCAAATATAAACAGATCAATCACACCTAAGCAATCATATTCAAACATATTAAAAAAAATTAAATAAATTATTCATTTTCGACTGCTTTTAACTTAATTCTTTTCATAAATTTTAGATGAAGAAAGAACGAAAAATTATCTAAAATAAAAAAAGGAATTGAATAATTGAATAGCACTTAGAGGTATTAATATTTAAAATTTATTGAAATTACTGATAATTGATAAAGGTTATAGATTTGAAATTAGAAAAGATTTATGAATAAAAAATTATATTTAAGTTATTTACTAATATTTGATTAAGAAATAAACTTGTGAATAAACAATTATATTTAACTTACTTATTAGAATTTGATCAAGAAATAGATTTATGAATAAACAATTATGCTTAAGTTATTTATTAGCACTTGATTAGTGATTTCAATATTTTTAAGTTTAAAAAGTTACCCAAAAACTGTTTAAATGTGTCATTTTGCCTAAAAACCTTGAAAGATATCCGTGAAATAATGGAATTATTAATGTAATTTAATTCATTTTATATCCCTCATATCAAAATTATAATCAACATGTTAAGCGTTGCTCGGAAAGTTTTGCATGGATTTGTTTACAATGTGATACGAATTAATTAAGCTTCACATCTTATGCATAATCGGTGAAATTAAAAATTTTAAAGAGATATCATGAGAAGATAATGATGAATTTATGAGCAAAGTACAATAATTGGAAGGAACATGGAGTGTCACTAATAAATTACAATATTTATTATTATTATTATTATTATTACCATCATTATTATTATTCTTGTTAGTATATTTTATAATGATATATTATTATTTATTATTATCACGGTCATTTATTATCATTAATTATCAATTATCATTATTAATTATTGCTATTAATTATTGATTATGAATTGTTATTATTATTATTATCATTATTATTATTATGATTATTATTACTATTATTATTATTATTGTTATTATGATTTTATTACTATTATTATTATTATTACTACAAAGACACTTTCATATCCTACTGCTTAGATTTTAAATCAAAATTTTAAGTTTTAAGTAACAATAAACAAATACTAAATTAGACAATATTATTACCTTGGTAATAATGTTATTTCGTATTATTCACTTTCATATTATTTCGTATTATTCAGTATAATAATATTATTTCGTATCATTTTCGTATTATCCTTTTCATATGTGTAATCGTTGCTTCCATCCTCAAATTTCGTATTATATTCAAAACGAATTGAAAGAGTAAAATACTGAGAATTAAGAATATATATATATAAATCAGATATGTCGTTTTTAATATTATGCTAATCAATAATTAAAATTGCTCAATACTTGATATCTCAACCTGATTCTCAACTCAAAATATCTCACTTTCATTTCCAATATATTTAATTTTCTCATTAAAGCATGAGAAGAAGAGGATTATAAGCAACTGTATCCGTACCTCTCTTTCCGGTAGATGGATGAATCCAGAAAAAGAAGCTTATAAAATGATCAGAACTAGGATTACATTATTAAAAGTACCTCAGTATGGAATCTCTCATATAATAGTAACAATTCTAATAATATATTTTAACCATTCGATAACAAATTATTATACCTACTTAGAATTGTTTATATGAGAGTTTCATCGAAAGTAATAAATAATAATCCGATACAGTAATAATTCATTTTATAATGAAATAAATAATAATAATAATAATAATATGTCTAGTATAATCTATTATAATCTATTATGTCTAGTATAATCGATTTATTCCATTCTATTTCCTTTTTTCAAAATCTTTTCTTTATTTTTAAATATAATGTTTAGAAGTGATATCCAAAAGATAAATAATTTGAAACTTTTTTAATTCAATTTCATAAAGAATTTTAAATTTGATTTAATGATTTTAATTTTTCCTCTTTTTTTTAAAATATTTCTCATCTATCTTCAAATAACAATTTCCTATAATATCAATTGCAATTTTCTCCCTAATATCATAAATAATAGTGATTTATAATAATATATGCTACCGAATACATATTAATTCAAGATTACATTTACTCGGATATCATAAATAGCAAAGATATCGGGATATACCAGAATAATAAGATGACCTAATCAAAACTTACTTCTAATTATTCATTTTCACTTTTATTTAATTATTCCCTAACTAAACTACAGGTATATATTAAATGTAATACTAGATTATTATATTACAATAATTATTTACACCTTATTATGAATATGTGTCACATCTACTACAAATATCATGTGGCTTTCTGATAATATCATACAATATCCATTGATCCGTTCATTTATTCATTCATTCAACCATTCATTCATTCATTCATTCATTCATTCCTCAAATCATTCATCATTCATTCATTCCTCAATTCATCCATTCATTCATTCCTCATTCATTCATTCATTCCTCAATTCATTCAATCATTCATTCATTCATCCATTTATTCATTTCACCTTATCACTATATTAAAACCAAATTAATAAAAAGTTTAATGGAAAGCTTAATGAAAAGAATTTTTAGTATTTAAAAAAGAATTTCATTTTTTTCTTTCAACAAAATTTAAAATTATTTAACAATTTTCATACGATATAAAATGAAAAAACGAAACGAAAGAAATTTTTATTTATAAAATTGTTCCGAGAATAATTGTTAAAAAAAAAGAAAAGAAAAACCTTGAAAATTTTCAAATGTGTTCGTTCAATAAGAAGAAAAACCAAAAAAAGACGTAAAAACTTAAAGGAAGAAAAACGTTTTTAAAAAATCAATTATAAAGTGTGAAATTTATTAAAAATAAATGGAAAGAAATCTTCTACAATAAAAAAATTTTCAAAAAAAGAGTTTAAAGTTTTTGAATAATTCATTAGTGATAAATTAATAATAAAGAAAAATAAAGAATAGAAATATTTCGAGATAAAAATTGAAATTTAAAAATATGAAATCTAGTAAAAAATGTAAAATTGAACAAATTGGACTTAAATTAAAACTTTAATTAAAATAATTCATTCAGTAAATAATGTAAAAGTTAGATAAAACTTATTGAAAAATAACATTTAATTAATTTTTTCATTATTCTCTTCACACATAGTATAATAAATAAATAAAAAAAGAACGGATTGACAAAAAAATAAATTAAATTAATTTAATTAAGAGGAAATTAATTTCAGCTCGATCTTGGTTCCAATCGTATAGCAGAAATTGAAGAAGATAATTTACAAGGCTTAATAAGTCTAACTCATTTATATCTCTCCAATAATTCAATCTATCAGATAGATATGGGTACATTTGAAGCAACATCACAACTTCAGGAATTACATCTCGGTAAAAATTTACTAATTGAAGTACCACTTGCATTGGGACGTTTATTCAAACTTCGTCATCTCGACTTATCAAATAATCAAATCAGGTTTGTTTAAATCATTCATCCATTGGATTAACCTTGATTACTTACCTGTTTGTATAATAACGTTTTGTAATTTTCCAATTTTAAATAATATATTTCTAATTTTATATTAGTTAAGTTTTGATTTATTTAATTTTATTAGTTATAGATTTCTAATCCCTTCAGAAAAAAAAAAATTATCTCGAAAAGTTTCGGATAACAATTTATAATTCCCCCCGATACCATTATCTGTTTTAGTAGATGAAAAATTATTTATCAATATATCTTAGAACAATAAACAGTACAACTTTAAGAGAAAAGGCAAACCTACAAGTTATGAATCACTCTTTATTACTCCCGACTTCTCCCGGTATGATAGTAATAATCGAATAAATCATTCTTTATTACTCCCGAATTCATTCGGTACTGTGAAAATAATTAATCGAATCATTACTTTTTATTACTTCTAACTTTTAGTGGTATGATGAGAATAATTAGATGAATCATTCTTTGCTACTTCCGAATTCTTCCGGTATTACGAGAATTGCTACTTTTTACAACTTTTCCCCGTCTGACAGAATATTCATCCTACTTTCGACTTCTTGATTTATTCTCATTCATATTTTCTCACAGAAATGTGATGTGATAATACTTTAGGAGTCAATATTAAAAATAGAAGACAATTACTTGAATAATTAATTAAAGAGTTAAAGTTAAGTAATTATTTAGTAAATGATTATTATATACAGTATAGATTGTAATCTAATGTTCAATTTGTGAAATAGAGTTAAATTTACGCCGTTCGTGATTGTTGAAAAAGATAGAAAGTTGATATATTTAAAGAAAATGGATCGTTTATCATTTTGGATGGATAGCCCAGGATGGCACCAAACCGATCGCTTCTCTCTTCCTTCAAATTAAATCAAACCAAAATTAACTGTCAATAAAATTGGGGATTGTTAGATATAAACAGTACCATAAATTATTCATAATTAATTAATTAACATTTTGAAATTTTCAAAAATTTCTTAAAGATTATAACTCATCTTAATGATATAGAAGTAATGGATCAAAGAAAAAGACATTTGAATTATGAAAGTTATAGAAATGTAAAAATAAAAGAAAATCAAATATATAGGATGTTACTTCACTCGTTTATTTCCTAATATCATTTAAATTTTTAAGTCTTATCATTATTATATATAATTGTATACTTATCATTATCATTATATACTTATCACTATCATTATATACTTATAATTGTGATTTTACATGATTAAGAAATCAGTTAAATGATTTCAAACTGACGCTAATTTCTTTTATTCATTTATTTCTTTTTTGTATTTTTTGAATTTCATTTTTTTTAAATACTATTTTCCATTTTCCTTGAAAAGGAAAAAAATGTAGAATAGTTGATTTGATAAAATGAAAAACAATAATTAATGATTTCTATTATTATCATACAGTTGATTGATAATGATAATAAAACCATTAATTATTGTTTTTCATTTCATCAAATCAGTTACCTTGCATTCTTTTAGATTTTATAATTTGAATTTCTCAAAAATTTCCTTTAAATTTAGGTTATCTTAAAATAATTACTCTTTTTCAGCAAAACCTACAAATTTCTTTTCAACAAATTGCCCCATTTGCATACGCTGAATCTTCACAAAAATAGACTTACATCGGTAAATTTCTGTTTATTTTACTTTGCTTTATTTTTTTTAAATCATTTTCCAATTGATTCTAATAAAAAAAAGAGTGCTGAGATTTCAAGATTTATATTTATTTGATTGAAAATTTAAATTTCAAAAAAAAAAGAAAACTGCTAGATATAAACAGTATCATAAATTATTCATAATTAATTAATTAAAATTTTGAAATTTTCAAAAAATTTCTTAAAGATTAACTTATCTCAATAATATCGATATACTGATTCTTCATATTTTTTTTTCAACTGAAAAAAAAATGTTATTTTTCCATTTAACTGATTCGTTTGATTTTCAAATTCATCAATTTCCTCTTTTTTTCCTCTCTCGCCCTCTCTTTCTCTCTCTCTCTCTCTCTTTCCTTCTCTTATGAAAATCTTTTTTGTTAAACTTGTTGAAAGAGTTTTTCACACGATCAAAAAGTTTTTCATTTCTCTCTTTTTTCTTTTCTTATCTTGATCAATTACAGTTGAAACAGTTACTATATTCTTGTCACCATTTCACGTCAACGTGAAAAAAAAAAACGATCTTTAACGGATCCATCCGTGAACGATCATTATTCTTTTTCCTCTCTTTCATTTCATTTCTTTCTTTCTTCCTTTTTTTGAGTATTTTTTTTTCTTCCTTTTTCATTTTACCCATTTTTTTTGCCCATTAACAAACTTTAATGTAGTTTATTGACGCCAAAATTACGAGCTTTTTTCTACTTCTTTCTTTTTGTTCGGGAAAAAAATTAAGTAATGAAGAAAAATATTTGAAATAAACTCAATGAATCAAACAAATATTGAATTGTTGAAAGAAAAAAAAAAGATTTGAATTTTAATTTAAATTTAATTTTTAAGAATAAAATTTAAATTTGCTTTTAAATGATAAGAAAAACAGAATTTGATAAATGAAATAAATCGAAGAACATTTGCAATTGAATCGAATGGAAAATGCTTTTCAAGATGATCTTAATGAAAATGATAAATGATAGATTTATATGAAAATGTTCTATTATCACTCTATTAATATTTAATACAACTATTATTCTATATCATGGTTAGAATCATTATTATCATTGTATTAATATTTAATATATTTAATACAACTATTATTGTATATCATGGCTGGGATCGAGCTAATATGTGATTAGTTATCAGATATTGATTTTTTTATCAAAATTTAAAATCTTTTAAAAAAGTTGGAAGCAATTATTAAAAATTAAAAAATTTTTAAAACAAATCCAACATTATTTAAATATGAACAATTAAATTAAAATTTGAAGATTTAATACTTATTACTATTTACTTGCTACAGATTGATTCGTATATTTTCTCGGATATACCACGTTTAATCGAACTTGATCTTTCATTCAATACAATTGATCATTTGGCTGAAGATGCATTTTCAAAATGTCCCAAACTACGTGAACTCGATCTATCTGGCAATTATCTGACAAATTTTAATGGTGCAATTCAAGAGTTAGAAAGTCTCAAACGTCTTAATTCAAGTTTCAATATGATTCAATTACTTCAATGGGATGAATTTCCGATAACGATGACACATCTTGAAATGAGCAATAATCAAATTACCCTATTAAGTAGTACTCAACGATCACGGATACGTCATGTCGAAGTAATTTATTCATTTAATCGATAAATGAAAATAAATAATTGAAATAGAAAGTAGAAAAAAAGAATATTCCATTTTTATTTCTGTAAATTCTCAAGAATTTGAGAAGTTTTATTGTAAATTTGAAAAGAAAAAAAAAGAATTTCTCAAATTTGAATAATTTTCAAATTACAGTTACAACGAAATCGTATTATGGCTTTAACAGATGAGCAAATTCCGAATACAGTGGAATATCTAAATTTAAGTGATAATTTAATTCATACAATTGCTAATGGTACTTTTCGAAATAAACAATTCTTAAACAGTTTGGATTTACGAAAAAATCAATTATCTACCTTAGAAATAGCAGCATTCATGGTGGATACTTTAACAACTGGTCATCCGATACAGTTATCAGTTGCTGATAATCCGTTAGATTGTAGCTGTGAAATGGATTGGATTCGTAACAATAAAAATGTAAACTTTATTTATTTTCAAGTAAAAATTAATTTAATTATTTAAAACTTATAATTTACTCAAAATTTCTATTCATTTGTTCTACTTTATATTTGATAATACCTAGGAATAAATTCTCTTTTCTTAATTTAATTTTCTACGTATTCTCTTTTTTATTATTAAATTTTATTTAATCAATTAAATATATCTTAAAAGTAGGATAAACTTTATAGTTAGATATTTTCTAGGAAAAATCTCTCATCGATATTGTTGATGATAAACGTGCTGTTTGTTTACATCGAATTCATAATCGACAAATTTTATTATCAGAAGTCAGCAAGGATGATTTACTATGCAACTATAAACAAGTAAATTACTAAATTATTCAATATAATTAATTAAATTAGCAAGTAATTACAAACAAGTGATTACTAAATTACTAACCATCACTAAAAAATTACAGCAAATTAATAAAAGAGAATTTAAAGAATTTCAAACAATAATTAAACTTGCAATTTCTGAAAATATTTTATAAATTTTGAAAATATTTTATCAAATAGTTCATACCATTGGTTCATGCAGTAATATAATCAGATATGTGAATCGCTAATTAGATTATTGTATGAACTTAATCAAATTAGGTATGTGAACCAAATTGCATATGCTGTCAATATGGTAATTGTGATTGTAAATCGAAATGTCCCGATGGTTGTCACTGTTATTACGATGCCACGTATACTATAAATATTGTACGCTGCTTAGCACTGGAACCGGAAGATCGTAAAAACTTCTCACCAAGAGTAATACTTAATCAAATTGTATTATAACAATTAATTTACATCAACAAAAATACTAAATTAGATTCATTTGTTTTAAGATTTTTACATGTGATACAAAAATTTGCTAAGATTATAAAAGACTTTATTCCGATAAAATTTTTTAGCGTAAATCAAATTTCAGTTTCCTTAATCTAATTTGTTATTTCTAAACTTCTAATAATTAAACTCGTATCTTAATTAAGGAATTAGTCTTTTTAGGATATACCAATGTATGCTACACATATTTACCTGGAACGTATGGAGATTCCGGTAGTTCGAAGTCATGATTTCCTGGGACGTACACGTCTTTTGCATCTTCATCTCAATCACTCATCAATACGTGAAATACAACCGCTTGCATTCAATACACTACCTTCATTACAGGTTTTCTATTAGTTAATAAATTTCAATTGTAACTTAGAGTATATAACTTAAGCATTATTGAAAATATTATTCAAATTATTAAAATTTGAAATCTAACAAAAATTATTCATCTAATTTCGTTAATCGTTATATTATCTTTCACAAGCTGAAATTTCAGCTATTAGATCTTTCCGGAAACTATCTGATGCGATTGACAGGTGATGAACTGTACCGAACAAATAAAATAACAACCTTATTGCTCCATAATAATTATTTAATGTCACTCGGTGATCGACTGAACGAAGTGATGCCACAACTAAAGACCATTACCTTACATAATAATAAACTACAGGTATTATTAATTGCTTTAGGATGCAAAAGAAAATTTTTAAACCTAAAAAAAAAGTTTTATTGTCACTTTTTTAATTTCCTGTGAAATTTTTTAAATGACTCATTAAAAAAATTTAACTTTTATAAAATTACTTTCATTTACTTACTTTGCTACTTTCATAAAATATACTTATTTCATAAAATATATAATTCAGTAACTGCAACAATAGTATAATAATAATAATAAATCATAAATGTAAAATATTGGATATACTTTCAGGATTTACCGTTATCAATTGAACAATATGGAAGACAGATTACGAGTATTACGTTAGGTTCAAATTTATTTCGCTGTGATTGCTTACCACGTTTTCATATACAATCCTGGTTCTCACGTAATTTAGATACGATACGTGATGTATCAGATATTTTTTGTATTGAAAATATTAGTCATGCAATTCGAGAGAATGATACAACAATTCTTACTGCTTATCCTCCAAATTTTGGCGAGGATATTTTTAAAATATCAATGGCACAGTTTATTGCTACTGCTAATACGTTAGTATTATTCTTTTTTTTTTAGTAACAGTTACTTTTTAAATTTTTATTTAAATTTACTCATAATTTAAAATTATAGGGAAAAGATAAATGTAAGTTAATATAAAGTATAAATGACAAAAGAAAAAAAACCTTAGTTATGATATGCCATTCATGATAACAATATCATATCATTTTTTTAGAACCATTTGTAAACCTACCGCTAGTGGTGTATTTGGTACCGAAGGAAGTACAAATTCATTGCTTATTGTTGCGGTATTATTTGCTGTAGCATTAATAACAACCGGTTTAATATTTTTGGCTGTATTATTCCTTCGAAAAACGAAATCGGTAATAGTACAACGAAGGTATAAGGTACCACCATCATTTACCGGTACACATACTACACCAGGTTCCAGTCCATTACCACTCATCCATTTCGATGCATTTATTAGCTATTCGAAAAAGGATGAAAAACTTATCATTGATACCTTATACAGGTATTTTGATTTTCAGAATTTTTAAACTTTCAAAAAAATCCCAAAAGTAATATTTAAATTTTTATATAAATGAAAGTAACAAATTTCATTCTCTGTTAAAAGGAACTTTTCTTGTCAAAAAAAGAAAACCGTCTCCATAAAACAATTTACAACATAGTTACAAAATCGTTAATTTAGTAATTGCAAAACTGAAAATAATTCAGTAATTAAATTCTAGTAATTAAAATTTTTAAAAAAAATTCAAATTATTTCTGTTATTTGCAGACAACTTGAATCCGAAGAGTATATTTTATGTCTCTTACATAGAGATAGTCCAAATTATAATTCTCGAGTACATACAATATCCGATGAACTTATCAATCAAATGGAATGTGCTCAATCTCTTATACTTGTCCTGACTCAACAGTTCCTAGATAATGAATGGAAGACATTACAAGTATGTCCATTTTTATAAATAAACATAGTACCATCATTGCGAAAATTATCAATTTATCATTTGGGTATTATCAGTAGATGAATATGTCCTATTAAATAATTCAAGAATAAATGAGTCATAGGAATTGAGAAGATCATTTGATAAATTACATTGCAAACATTTGATAAATTACAATTAATTACGTCTTTAATTACATATTTCCATGATAATTTAATATAATTAATAAATAATTGATTATATTTTTGCACTAAAATTTTAAAAAATTAAAAAAATCAATTTTTGTTAAATAAAATTTTAGTAACATATGTTCTTTCTTAATTATTTCCTCTTTTAGATCAAAACATCTCATCAAATTTTTGCTAAAAATCGTCATAAAAAATTAATTGCATTACTCGGTGATGGTATTGAACCAAATCAATTGGATGCTGAATTAGGTCAAATTTTACGTAAAAATACGTGTATTCGAATGAATGATCCATTATTTTGGAATTTATTACATTCAGCTTTACCTATTCGAATAGCACCGTCATCCTGTAGCGGTGGCTCATCACAGATTTATTCTGATTGTTATGGTAGTATTGTGCCTAGTGATATTGTTTAAATTACTTTTCTCTTGTAATATTTCAAATCAAACGTCTTTTTTTTTCCTATATTCTTTTTGTTGAAAAGATTGATATTTTATGTGGTACTATCGTATGGAAAATGTAAAATTTGCAGAAAAGGAAAAATTTTCGAAAAATTTAATTGCTTTTTATAAGTCCTAAAATTTTGATAAAAATTGATTTCTATTGAAAAAAAATAGGAACAGGTTTTGCTTTTGAATTTTAATTTAAATAATCACTTGGAAATGAAGAAAAGAATAATTAAAAAAAAGAGAATAACTAAATTAAATTGAAATATTTGAGATAATACAAGTCATTTCAATTCATTTCACCGATTAAAATTATCTAAAAAAAAAAAAAAAAAACTTAATATGAATTCAAATCAATGCTGCAAAACTTTCAGTTTGAGTGGTACCATTAACTTTACCAAACTGCTTTACTGATATCATTGCTCTTCAATTCACGGGTCTTCTATTTTGTAGATATTATTATGCTATAATTATTGCTGAACGATAATATTTTCTTTTTTTTTTCCTTATTTTATTTTAAATTAACGTAAATGCTTATAGCAAGACAAATGGAATTTTAGGAATTAACACATACTCATTCAATTCTTCTTTCAAAAGGTGTTTAATACTACTTGTAGAGATGTTCGTTTAAAACCTAAATGCATTTTTAGAATTTTAGAAATGATTAAAATAAATTTCAATTCTCCTTTTTTAAATCAAATACTAAAAAATATTTCGTGTTTCTTTACTTTTTTACTTTATAAATATACTTATGTGTATTACTTACATTGTACGTGTGTTACTCTTATTTTATATTGTTATCATCCCAGTGTTTTTGCCTTTCTGTATGAATAAAATACCATTAAAAAATGTTACTATTCAATAAACTAGTCATTTAATAAACTTAGTACATTTCTTGTGGAAAAAATCTTTTTAAATTCCAAAGTATATTAAAAAGATTTCGATCAGTTATATGAAATGAAAAAAATACATACTGCAAGCTACAAATTTCAAATAGAAAACTGACAATATCGTAAAAGATGTTTTAAAATCACAGAATACTTATAAAAGTAAACTTATCCAACATTCTACTGAACCTAACTTAAATGAGAAGTATTTCAATAATTAAGGAATGATCAAGAAATGAAACCTTTAGGTCACACTTTCCTTCCCTATTCCCTCTCCTCTCATTTTTTACTAATTAATTAAGGAATTGTCTTACGTATAAATTACTAATTTTGGTTGGACCTTTAGGAAACTTCCATTCAAGTCCAATTAATATATCCATTTAATCTTTCAAAATTTCTTGTCATTTAAAAACATGAAAATAAAATAAAAGAAAAAAAAAATGTGTTAAGCTGAAAACGCATGCAACACAATTACTTACCATACATATTTGGTCCTTCTAAACCATAATCATCTTTCTGATTCCAATACTTCAAGGAAACATCATCGATAGATGAACCAATAAAATATTCCAAATTAGCGATGTGAAAATCGAGTATTCTCTTATCCATTTCATTCATGTAAACGGTGCTATAAGTTAATTATATGAAATTGTATGAATTATATGAGTTATATGAAGTTACTTAGTTAATGTTTTTTTTAAACTTAAATTATATGAAGTTTTTCTAAATTTTTATTACTGCTGTTAAAGATATATATGATATTCTTCATTCCTAACTTCTTCATATGAAATTCTTATCAATTAAAAAAAATCTCTAACCTATTTCTTAACTTTATGATCAGAAATTTACCAACATTACTGTGCTTAAATATATTATATTAAAAGTTACTTTTCTTAAATACTGCACTCATTCTCTCTTTTATTTTTCATATTACATTTTAATGTTTAAATATTTTTCCTCAAAAAAAAAAAAATATTCTATTCGAAAGAAATTCACTTCTTCTGTCTTTTGTTAATTTCTTTTTGTCTTTTCTATTTCAACAATAATACTTTCCTATTTCAATGTAATTATCCAATGTATCTAATTAACATAAATATATGCAAACATATGGAGACTATGATTATATTTTGACGCAATTCATACTCTCCTTTTCTTCTACCTCTCTCTCTCTTTCTCTCTCTCTCTCTTAATGGGTACGGTATTTCACCAGTTATTACCAATATTATGACCTTTGCTACCATACTTTTATTGGCATTGAAAAGGAGAGAATTCCCAGAAGGAGCTAAAGAAGATATTAGAAAAGAAGATGAGGCAAAACTGAACAAAAGAAAATTGTCAACGAGAGGTCAAAACATGAACGTAAGTTGTTATTGATGCAATCTGACACTATAATAATTGTAAACATAAATAGACAGATCGAACAAATAAACCTCAAGCAGAACAATAGATTGCTAACGCTTCGAGAGGGATAATCAAACATTATCACAGTTTTAAATATCTTTTCTTGATAAAAAATTATGTTCAATAAATGCTCCATTTAATTAATCATTTACATCTACAAGCTTTTATTCTATTTCAAGGATATCAATGGGATAATATAAATGAAATGAATTGAGCTAATTATTTCCGAATAATTATTTGGTAATTAAAATTTTACTTTTTATTAAAAAAAAGCCATTTAAAGAGTTTCAACTAAAATTAGGATCCTCATTAACTTTTATGAAATTAAAAACACATGGATGGATTTATCATTAATAATAATAATTACTTAAAATGATATGTTTTATGCGAGTTATTCTTCCTTATATTATATTTCGATATATAGTAATATGCATTTTTATGAACTCTAAAGGATGACACAGTCCAAGTAAAATAATTAGCAATAAAACTAGTGTATGTCTTCATAAGTAAAATTAATCAAATGATAAATTCACTATAGAATTTGATACCTTGGTTCATTTCTGCATAGTTCTGCCAGTGCAACATTGATTTCTCCCCTTTTTGATTCTAATGATCCGTAAGCCTAAAATAGAAATCCATGTAAAAAAAATGCAGACTAACATAATTTAACAACGCCTCCTATAATTCATAATGTTTGAAGATTGAATGTTTTATAAAAAGATTTAATTTGCATACTTGATTTAGATTTAATCTCATTATTGATTTAAAAATTTCATTACAATAATATCATTTCTAACTGAGTTGCAATTAAAAGTTTTTACTGGTTCAGAAAACTGAAAAAGAAAATTATTTTTTCTTATGATCGATATTTTACAGTGAAATGAGCATTGTTATCTCAAATTATATTATTAGTCATCAACTAATAATCAGAATCGATAAATTTGTAATTTTAATTATAAATTTTACATAACCTCAATAGCTTCATTTATATCCTTGACGGCACATTTCAACATTATTTCATTTTCCATTTGCTCATCCTCACTTATATTAGTACATCCTTCTTTTCCTTTCAAATCTTCATAGGCCGCATGTAATCGAGTTATTTCATTCTTCTTGAGAATCATCTAAAAACATCAACACTATATCACTGAAAATTTTAGACTACTTTTAAAAATTAAACTTTTAGAACTTTTAAATATCTATACTATGATACCATTAAATATGGTTATATGTAAACTTATTGGAATGATATAAATTGTTCCATTTAATTTTTAACCATAACAAGAGCATTTTAAGTTGCTTTTGCTGAAACTTTAGAAATGATGCTGAAAATTCCAGAATTTATACAAATCAGTGTTCGAAATACAACGCATAAAGTGAACATATGCTTACCGTATCTTGAACAACTTTCAGCTTATTCAACACATTTTCATATGATGTAAAATAAGAAATACGTCTGGTTTGCAGTCGATAATCTTGTTCTCTGAAACGAAATGATTATGAACTAAGTTCCCCGAAAGATAATTTTCAAAACAATAAAAATGTCTAATAATCCAATTCTTTGCAGTAGTAAGTATCAATAAAAATTAAAAAAAAATATATCAAACAAAGGCAACAAATTTTACATGCTAGAAGCATTATGATAATCTATATGAGTTTTTTAAGGAAAAAATTTTACATTAGATAGACTTTACGTTGTATAAAACAACATTAATAAAACACACAATTTAGCAGAACCGATAATAAATACAAAACAAACTGATACAAGAAAATATCGCAAATCAAAGATGTTATCTGAATTTTATAATCAGTATGACTGATATAAAGAAGATAAAATATGAATTGAGCATATCAAAAAGGGAAACCAATCGATGCTGATGATTGTTTGGAAGAGATTCCGAATTTAAATCACAAAATTTGAAATTTCAAACTCACTTCAACATAACAGTAAAAGCTTCGCCTAAACTCAATTTCCGTCCATTGATTTCTGTAATTCCTTTAACATGTGCCATATACGTTGAAGCAGAAAGGATACTGTTGAATGCACGCTCAACCAATCGTACTCTTCGAGGTTCAATCTTAAATTTCATTTTCGAAATAAACAAAAATGAATATATCTATGAAAATATATGATAAGCCACAGAATTTTAAGCAATTCATTTTTTGATAAAAGAAAAAAAAAACTTGAATTTTAACTCAGTTTTCTTAATTAGTTAGTTTTCTTAATTTTTACATAAATTAAATCCATTCTATTTTCATTCACATAAAGCGGAAAAAGTACATACTACTTTGCCAGTAGGATCATATATTGGACATTGATCAAGGCAAATAGGAAGGCATCTAATTTCAAACTGTTTGCATAACGTAATTAGCGGGTTTCCAACTGAAACAGGTCAAATGTGATTAAAAATAAAAGTTGTAGAATTTCTGAATTTATTATAGTTTACTGTATTCCTTCGCCAAGATTTATTCTATTGTAAAAGAAGATTATATATAGGTCAGATTAGGTCAAAATAAACTAAAAATAACTTGCAGTAATTCAAAAAATTTGGCTGATATCATTCAATCAGCAGTGATTGCAAGCTAAATGTAAATTAGTGTAGATTAAATATAATGGTTCCAGTCTTCGGAAATCTTTCGCAGAGTGTAATTGACTACCTATTTATGAATGAAGGATTTCAGAAGATTTGCATTTTCCCATAGTTTATAAAATTTTATTAAAGTTTACTTTACAAAATAGCTAAAAATAATTATCCCATATTCATCTTAAAAAAAAACCTTCAAAAATATCAAGTAAAAATGTACTCTTTATCGAGATAGAGAATTGACCAAGTAGTAGAATCAACCTAAACAACCTAATGATATATCACTATCAATTTTGATTTCTTCATAAGCATATATTATGTAAAAGGTTTGTTTTAGAAAGTTAACATTTTATCACTTATTTTAAACTGAATTATAAATAAAGCACATACACGTTCCATAAATGAACGATGCGCCTAATTCCCCAACAATATGATCGCAACTTCTGTTTTTCGTATTTGCTGTGCCAGTAAATGGTTTAATATATGTCGATATACGTCCACCAATTCGGGACTAAATAAAATTTTGTTTTTTTTTAATTAAAATACATTAACTATATATGAATCAATAGGTTAGGAATGAATCAAAATAGAATAAAAAGCTCAGAATACTTCTAATACCGCATACTTTCTAATGGCAAAAATGATATTTACTGCTTAAAGGGATATAAGGGAGGAAGATATATTTTTAATCGATTTTTGAAAATCTAATTCAACAGATCCTCGCATATAACAAAAAAAAATTAACCTGAACTTAGGTCAGCCTTACTCCAATACTAACAAATTATTTCCAGTAATAAAGTTTCTATGTGCGGAGATCTGTTGTTATGTGCAAAAAAAAATCTTGAAATTTTTTAATTGTACAATTTTAGTCAATAAGTTATGCAATTAATTAATTTTTAATTATGCAAAAAGGAGATAAAAAAAAAGGTTCAATAAACACTTACTCTAGCTTCCAACAGAATCACATCTAAACCGAAGGATTTAAGCTGTCGTGCTGCAATGATACCAGCTATACCAGCACCAATTACAATTACCTGTCTTGGAAAAGTTTCTGGTGGAGCTGAAACAATCATCCTAGTTTGTAATTAGAAAATGGAAATATATTAAAATAATCGCTGCTGTGAACTAGAATAAGAAATCGAATTTAGAGGTAAACCATTGTTCTCATTCCGTTACAAGCATTTTGAAAAAGCATTAATGCTGTTTGGATATAGGCAAAAAGAATTCATCGAAATCCTTCAGTACGAATATCATAACATTTTGAAATAGAATGAAAAGTTTAAGAGGAATATTGAAAATATAGATGGAAATAAAAGCTGATATCAATAAAACCAACTGCTCAAATTTCTATAACAAAATGTTAAGGTATTTTAACTCAGAAATGATTTTCAAAATTTCAAATTTGTACCAGATAAGCGATTAAAGATGCCCACATTTATGTAACCATAACGTTGAAGGAATTCATAAATGCGCCGAATAAATAATGGGTCACCTGAAAAAATTTTTAGTTTGAATTCTGAACAAAAACAAGATTCTTTAGTGAATTACTAGTGAACTACTGCTATGTCAAGCATGTTTTTTACTCGGATGTTAAACTATGTAGTAAAATTGGCTTTCGGGAGAAGGAATTCACGAAAATTTCAAAGTCTGAATATTTATCGAAATAATAAATAGTGAAAATTTACTATCATATGGTGAGGATAATTCACTCATAAAATCTCGAAGTGTAAGTTCCATTCGCGGATTTCGATGCCACATTTGTAACTGAAATAAATATTTAAAGAGGAAATGATCAAAACACAAATAAAATATTGGATATATATGAAAGTTCAAAAAAATTTTACAAAAGTTTATTTCATTTCGAAATGAATAAAGAAGGGAATTACCAATTTGTTCCTCAAATACAGATATAAAGCAGTACTTCCGCGACTCTTTTTTAGTTCCGGAAATGCATTCATTTCTTGCACTGTTGGCCGATTAGATAACAAACATGATCTGCTTGCAGCCAAGTGTAGAGCTATAGAAATATGCATGAAATCAGAACACAATAATAAGTTTATACAAACAAATGGAATTTATGAAAGAATGGCCAAGGAATATTTTAGTAAGATAATTTTTAAAATGATTCTAAAGTGTTCGAAGATGTTCAGTTTTATTTAAAAAATTTTATAACAGAATTGTTGAATTAATCGAAATTTTGACCCTTTTATAATTACTCCAATCAAACTTCAATCAAACGATCAATAATGGTACGATCGTAATCATATATAGTGTACCTATTATTGCATGACATTATAAATTAATAAAGCTAAGTGTAATAACATAATAAGCTTGCTTAACCATTACCAATATCATCATCTTCCCATTGCATTATATCGATGTTATCATAACTTGTTTCAAATATTTCCACTCCATAATGCGATCGGTTTACAGAACTGCTTCGTAAGTTGCGCCGTATATTAGACGAACTAGATGCTTCATCTGTCATCTTTTTGAACCTACAGCCGATTCATATAAATCTACAAACGATTTACCACATATATCAATTTAGATCGATAATTTAATACCGGATATTTTTTTAAAAAAGCCTAATTTACTTTCAGTCACATCTAAACCATCCCATCAATCAATAAATTACTCAAAAAAAGTGATTTTCAGGGAGTAATAAAATCTACCTCTCTATCCTTTCTAAAATTCGTAGCAGAAGACACTACGACCAACAAATATCCTAGCTGATAATGATCTGAATTTAATCAGCTGTCTTGAGAACTGTTTTAATAAAAAAACAAAACTATATCCTGACAATTCAGAAAATGCTACATTTATCTTAAGAGAGAATAATCTATCCAGATTATTACAAAAGCAAAAAATAATGCTGTCGACAAGTCAAAAAAAAAACAACTTTATTCGAGAATTTTAACAAAACAATTGAATAACAAGAACATTATTGCGACAAAATCAGTGAATCAATACACGGGTGGTGGCGAGTCAAATAAACTTAAGCAAATAAGTTATGAATTCTACTTATACTCCTAGGAAGTTTTAAAACTTGTGACCATTTCTATGAAACACCATAAAACACCACCGCATACATATTTATACAGGAATAAACGATGAAAGTACGCCACATAAGAGAAACCGTAATTGTAAGAAATCGAAAGAACATTTGCTCTTCCATAAAATTCTGTTTCAAAAAATTATGTTGAACTTCATGCACTAAAGATAAAGGCATAAAACACAATGCATCAGTTATGAGAGTTTGATGAGAGTAATAATGTTACATGAGACTAGTAACTTTTTCCAGTGGCTCTAAATTTCAGAGAACGTACCTCGTACTGATTAGGATGAAATAATCATTTTAAATTATAGCTATTGAAATCAGGCAAGAATGATATGGATTAACTGTAAATACACGAAAAAATCATACAAAGCAAAAAAAAAAAAACAACAGAATTTTGAGCGCAATTAAGACAAAACAATCATTTTAAATTACATAAAATGATCGGCATAATCATCATATTCATCAGGTACGAAATCGTCATACAAATCTCTTTTTGCTTTAGCCGATGCTGCACTTGGCTTACCAGTGTTTCTTATCGTCGGTTTCGCTGCTGCACCCTTTCCCTTCGCCTTCTGAAATGGTGATTTATGAGTTTTTTCTTTAAATATGGTTCATGTAGAATAAATATCTAACTATGATGGGCCAAAAAAAAGCATATAAAATAACAGTTTCAATAACGCTTTGACATTTACTTGAAAATATCATAATAAAACATCGAATATGGATTCCTAAAACCCTGATCATAAAGCAAAAAAATCCAAATGGACTACTGAATTTGACAAATTAAATAACCTTTTCAGCTGCCGTTTTTTCATCCGCTATTGTTTTCACTAGAGTACTCAAAACCCTTGCTTTGCTCGCATCCACTGAAATTTTCCAACAGTTCAATATTTAAATGGTAAGTTTTCTGCTTTTGAAATAAATCCTGATTCTGCATAATAAGCTTAATGCCTCAAAATAAACATACTGGTTCTAAAGAGTCTGAATACACTGAAACAAAATGACTCACTTTTGTTAATAATTTAATTGCTCAAATTCGAATTTGTTAAGAAACAAATTACAGTTGATTTCAAGAATGCACAACTTACTATTTGAAAGGACAACTTTGAGAAGTGAAATAAGCATTTCAGAAAAGTGGGTAGCATTTGATCGTGCTGAAAGCATTTTGCCAACGTTCTCACCAAATGTTCGAAATTCGTCCAAGGAAGTCAATTCTGCATAGGTCATAGGCTCATCCTCAGCAGTACCTGCAAAATCCAGTCTCCAGTGGATAAATTCTTGACATACCTTAATACAATGAAGCACAAAAATAGTACTTCATAAAGTAAATTTAATATAACATGAAAATAAGTAACAACGTAATAACCGAAGACAAAAATGTTACATAAATATTAAAAAACATACCGAATAAATCCTTTGCAAGCATCAAGTCAGCTTTCCTCTGCAACTGCTCCTTTTCTTTTCTAGTTAATTCACGGTTTAGATCGGCAGTGAACGTATTCAACGGATCGTTCTTCTTCTTTGACTTCGAAGAGGATGCTACAGATTTGGCTGCATGCAACGACTGAAAAACATGACTTTATTTATCATGAAAAAATAAGACTGTCTGCCTTTCAATCATCTCGAATTTAATGATGACATAATAAAAGCCTATAAAAGACAAATGGAAAACTGAAAAATAAAAGGATTCAAGTTGAATGATTTTTCCTTCCAGATCAGCCAGCTTGAAACGATTTTACTGAATTTAAGAATGAACTAATTGCATCATTTCTTGAAAAATTTTGCAAGCTAAAACGCATAACTTCTTTACAAAATAGTATTTTGTAGAAAATATATACACATACCTGATTGAGATCCAGCTTGTCACCCGCCTCCTCATCCACTACCGTATGCTTCTTCTCATCTAACTGTTTCACATCAACTTCGAAATCGTCATCATCTGTAATTAAAATATGTAACAACAGCTCAATCTACATTTATATATCCCTGCTGCAAACATGATATAAGATAATTCAAACTATCCTCATATTCCCACAATCTTTCCGATCTTAAATATAACGAGCCCTTCAACATACAAAGTGTAGAACTCCTACTGCCATACTTGCATTCCCATCTCTCTCACAAAAAAAAAAAAGACCTACCCCAATCGCCCATTTTGCTCGTCAAATTCTGATAATTCCGCAAACTTCACTTGTGAAAAATCACTCGTCACCTTTAACGTGAATTCACTGATAATATTAATAAAAATTGATTAATAACATATAATAATACATACATCGTTTCAACGAATCATGAATTATATCACCTGCGCTTTCTCTTTCTTCCCTTTATAACTACCCTCTGTACCACATCTGTTCATACAAAAGTAACAATGAACACTCATAAAACATTCATCGATGTTGTTAAATAAGGTATTCTAAATGCCCCTAAATTAATACAAAAGTACTATGTCTGCTTCATCACATAAATTTTTAATATTTTTGTCTGAAAGGCATATAAACCTGATAAAGAATAGAAGACAGCCACAACGAACAAAAGTTTTTACCCACACAATACCACAACTACTTATCCGAATGCTAATATAACCACTACAAAATATGCAAATTACGCAAATTTTTTCAGTGACAATATTTGATATAATCTAACATTCCGCATATAAAAAACGCATTATTGATTCGAAACTTAATCATCATTGAGTATACAAGTCAAGATATTTCCACTGGCATTACTGACAGCTGCCTAAATACACCATTATTTTGCATATGCAAAATGAGAAACCTAAATAGAATGCCGCTTCCAATAATACATGAGGCTGTAAATTCGAATCGAAAGAAGACAAATACAAAATATATGAACATTGAACAATGTCAAGCGTATGATTTGCTGCGATCGCGAGATTACTATATCATTATTACTACTGAATGATTTCATGATTTGAATATTAAAGATCGGGACGAGGAGAGCGACATAAAAAATCCTTGCGAATATCTCAGTCCTTTCAAATGCATATTTAAACAATTACAACAAGGCATAAAAATATACAAACATTTTTACAAAACGAAAGAAATGCTAAGTATGTTTCGACGCACAATAATCGTGACAAACTTAATTAATTCAAACAAAATTTCACATTAAATTACCTAATAAAGATTCCTATAAATCTCCTGACATTAATAAATTGGCATTCATCTTTATAAAATGCAAAAAAAAAACTTTTAACCGAGCAGACCGAGAGGAAATGCAGCGAAAATATCGCGTAAAATTACTCTAAGAACTACAATGAAGTAATTTGATCTTTCTTATTCATCATTTTTCTTATTAAGGAATCCAAATATTGTTTGACCGAATATTTTACTTTATTACTTTACCGGTTCTACAGGATAATGAAAGCTTTAAATAAACCAAACTTATGTTATAAAGATTCACTCAATGTTTCACTGCAGTATATTATATGAGATTAAGATCTCTGAAAGAAAACTTATAATGATATTTTAGAACAACTATCACCCGCACAACAAAGTCAAATTTTTGAATTTGTGAAGAAACTAAATTCAAATACTTAAAAAAAGTGAGAACTAAAAAATGATAAAAGAAAAAACATAAGAAAACCGAATAAATTCGTGACTACCATAATTATCTATCTACACTCTAATCTCGAAATTTATTTTAACTTATAAAGCCGTAACTTATAAAATAGTCATCATATGCTGTTGTGTATCGACATCTATACATGTATTGGGTATTGGAGTTGAAATAAGGCGCTGACGTAACAAAGGTTTCGCTGTCGCTTCATCAACAGAACTATCTAGAATAAACTCTGAAAGTAATGAATCCACTTCAGTGAAACCGAAAAACTTGGTCAAGGTCATGTTTTCAATAAGTACTTGTGCCAGAGCTTTAAGAGCAGGTGCAAGCAGCAAAATATTGCCGTAACGTGTCGCTGCTTCCTCAGGTTTGTGCATCAAAATGTAGCAATAAAGAGCCTTTAATATTCGATTACGAGCTTCGCGTAATGCCTGAAAGAAATTTAATAGTGAGTTTAATATTGAGATATGATGCATTTAAACATTCAACTCGACGTATATGATTCTCCTAGTGATCAAATTCTTTGGTTAACTCGAGAATTGCAGTGGTTTCCAATGAACTGAACTTATCTAAGCTACTTTTCACGAGTTCAAATGTCGAACCACTTATTGAATGACATCTCGAAAAATATGATTTCGCTAAAATATCGAAAAATATGCTTATTTCAAACAACACACCATTATTAACACAAATCTATATTTATTGGATTTCTAAATTACATTAATGTTCAATAGTTCTGCTGTAAATACAACAAGTTTTTTGCTACAAATAACAAACACTTCACTATCATAGCACAATCCACAAAGACTAAGTGATACCTAAGGAATTATACTCGCTTTTTCCTTTTTATTTCTTTTTTTCAAACAATCTTTTAAATCCACACTTATTCCAGTTTGTGGCGAATCATGCTTATCAACTGCTGAGTGTTTTATCGTATAGCTTACCCGCTTAATTATTTCATTCAGTTTAACGAATAAAGAAAAATAAAAACAAAATGACCGCTTGGGCTGGTAGAGAAAGTCCTTTCGCTTCAGGTTGAAGAAAAGCCAAAGCTTTCAGACAAACAAATTCTTCTTCTCTCATCTGCAAATGTCTCATTGGCCATACTATTTCATCCATCACGCGTGGCATAATGTTGCTTGTTTTGAATACCGATAAACCTATTAAAATGTTTTTGCTATTTCTAGAACCATTAAAGCTTCAAAAAAAATTGCAAATGGCATCCAAAATCTAGAGAACTAATAAGTGGCCTAAATAAGATTTCCAAAAATACACAGCTTATATCGACACGACCTCCTGACCTCGAGGTCAAACACAAGTAATGCTGTTATGTGAACACATTTAGGGGGTGGATTTTTATGGGTGGATTTTTAGATGTTTTGATTTCTAAACTCCGCCTTCTACGGTGTTTATAATTTTATTGATTGCATTAATGACTAATTAATGGTTCGTAGCATAATCAAACCATCAAATTTGATGACATCGTCGTGATTCATTTCTGCATTACTGAAAAGGCAAATAGTAATTGTGTCCGGTGAACGAAATGCTGGTACCAAAATCAAATGCTGCGGCGCATAATTTTTAAGCAAAATGATTTTGTCATTCATAATCAAATTAGGAAATGGTTCCAACCTTTTTGCCCAATCAATCTGGAACAAACAACCTAAAAATTAAAAACGAATAATTGCTGTCTTCAAGGTCCATTTACAGTAGGAAACAAGTTGACAGTAAATACACAGTTAATAAATCTTAAGACATCTTGCTCATTTTTCTCTCACCTACACATTGTTTCGAATGCTTTATCATTAAAATGAACCAACCATTAATATAAGCGTTGTTTTGGATAATTCATTCAAGTCATCAGCTGAAGATTCATGTGACTGCGGAAAAGCTGATGGCATATAACCACTTCCATTAGCATGATTACTGATTATTGTATATGGCGAACTGATCACCGAATTCCAATAATGAGTCGCCATTTCCCCATTTTCCTGATTGGTTCGTGCCTCCATTTGCATTAATAGTTCGATAATATCAGATTTGAAGACATCACTGATCAGCTGACCGTTACAGTACGGTGTTTCAGAACAATCGTCACCCGTTTTATTATTTTCAACAGTTCGTATCAGGAGTGGTTCACTACGGTGCTCAACGGGACAAACTGAATCGCGTTCAAATTGAATAGCTACAAAAGGAATGAAATGGAATTCGAAATCAAAACGTCTTAATTCACTTAACATTTGATAACAATTTGCACAATGAAATCCATATGACCAAATTGCTGACTCCAATTAATTAGATTTCATCATTTCCCAACTAAAATAATCTCAAATTCAACATACGCTTTCCTAATCATCATTGTCACTAAAGTGTATTTGATTTATAATCAACAACTTAAACTTAATCATCAATTTGTCGAATATCATTTTATATTAACCTTCTTGTCTCATCCCAACTCGTATGCACTTCTGAAAACGACAATACCGGCAAGCGCACCGCAAACTTTTGTTGATTGTGCATGCCTTGTTGAAACGGCATGTAAACTTCTGATTTTTGATGATTGCTCGTCGGAAAAAACCCTGGAAAAACATTTAATAATATTGTTAACTAATAATTATTCTAATTTAGATAAAATGTTCAGTCAAATTTTATTTGTTGAGTGAGTCAACTACTGAGAAATCAGTCATACAAATAATTTTTAACTTCTCAATTCCATATGAATGTTGGCTTGATCTGGGCAAAGTGTGGATGCATAAAATGCTAATATGAATGAACTGCTATAACGATCAATCAAAAATAACACAGTGTTTGAAACAAGAACTTTTTTGCCATTATAGTTTCTAGGAAAAAAGCATAGATTAAAGAAATAACTAAAAAGGAAATAATAACAATTATACCTTGCATCCATTACACGAAAGAACTCCGTAATGTGTTCCAGTTGATTTATCGTCACAAACGGCACACAGTTCACGTAACGGATTCACTGCAAAAGGAAAACCAGTCTATATTCTACATTTCCAACGAAAAACAGCAATTGGAAAATCGTGTCTATCCGCTAAAATGAAAAATTCTCGACAAAAATGGAACAAAAACCAAAGAAAAATGAAAAAATATTACAAGAGAATTAAACAGATGAAAAATTGATTAATTAAATTAAATCGAGCAGCCTTAACCATTTACTGTACTAAACTCCGTAAAGCCAATAATAAAATTATCTTTCAGGAAAACTGCAGAAAAGGAAAGAGAGTATAAGTGAAGAAATCTCAGTAACAAATAATTATTGATTGAATCATACTAATCATTGAATAAAGAAATAAGTGAATAGCACAAGAGTTAGACTTTATGCAAATTTACTGCATTTAAGATTATAACATTTGAGAATTTTACCGATATCCATTCCAATCCTTGTCGGACAAAATTGAAAAATCCATAACTAAAATCAAATTGCACATTATGCGAAGTCATTTTCTAGGTCACTCATATCTGTTCCGATTCTCCAACCCGTGATAGTTGACTTGAACAGAATCTGAAAGTTAGCTAAGTGATTCCATTACCATTCTTGATACATCTGTTTTTTTTATTACTTGCACCGATTAGGAAATAGAAACAAGTAGGAATTCAATAATTTATAATACTAACGAAAAATCTCGACTGGAACTAAAAAAGTTCTCTGTTGCACTTTTACTGTTGAATATAATAAAAACTCCGTGCTTAATTCCATCTTATTAATCAAAATTTGGTTATATTTCTTAAATTTCGCATGCAGGATTCCATCGTTACAATCTTCAGCAAGTCGTAACTGACATTTCTGATTTAAAAAATTGTTTGCCTAACTGTTGAAATGACAGTTATACATTGTAATATTTTTTTTTTTTGCTTGATTAAGCAAAAAAAAATTAATA
>JABVXU010000606.1:0-32025 GCA_013365365.1 Cruorifilaria tuberocauda
CGAATAAGTATATTACATTTATTTTAATAATCATTAATTAAAGTTATTTTAATTTTTTTTTTAATTTGCTGAAGAATTAAGAAATTGTCAAAACTAAAATTGAAAAAATCAAATAAGATAAATATGATAAGATAACGAAATAAAAAGAAATGAAAAGGATTGATCAAATTTAATTATTTCAAAAAAAAAAGTAAGAAAGGATTAATTAATAGCATTAGTCTTTCTTTTTTCATGGAATGATTGAAGATTTCATCAATTTAATCAACAAATAATTATTCATTCTAATGTTGAATCAATGAGATTAATTTTTTAAGAAAAGAATAATTACATTATTTTTTTTTTATTGAATGAAATCAATTTAATCAGTGAATAATTATTTATTATCATATCATATCAGTGAGATTAATTTTAACAAACGAATAATGTGGATTAATTAAAAAATTTTTAAAAAAATATTTTTTTATATTAATTTAAAAAATAATTTTGTGGATTAATTTAAAAAATTAAAAAAAAAATATTTTTTTGTGGAATAATTTAAAAAATTAATTTAATTAATTTAATCAATAAATAATAATTTATTATCATATCATTGAGATTAATTTTAGAAAACGTATGTGTACACCGGTAAATACAATTTTAACAGCAATGGCTTGTTGTGATACGGTGGTACTATTTTCAAATTTGATTTACACAACACATTACACACTCGCAGCACATGGTAATTGTCATCCGGAACAGTGGAGTTACGGTTGGGCCGTATTCCTCGTAGCTCATGCACATTTATCACTTATTGGCCATTCTAGTAGCATTTGGTTATCAGGTTTGTGAACTGGTTCTATTAATTGATGATAACGATATATTTGCAAATATAGATTAATGAATATTTGATCATTCTGATATGAAAATTATCATTTAAGTTATATATTATTGAATTGTTTAAGTTATCATCTTTTAGAATTTGATTTAAACTGAAATAATTGATAAGTGGACAAAAAATGAGAAATTAGTTATCAGTATCAAATATAAAAAATATAAAATTTCAAAATAGCATTAGATATTTATTTACCAAAATAAAATAGTATTTATTTACAATAGAAAATAGCTAAGGTCATTTTTATATTGATATGAAATTTAAATTTTCAGTTATGTTAGCATTAATACGATACATGATATTACGAAGTAGGCAAAAGATCAACGTCATAAAGGTAAGTAATAATTTTAACTCGATATATTAATTTTAAAAAGTAGCAAAGATTTAAAAATAAATTTAATCTAAACAAGATTGTTTACATATTTATAAATGGCTTTTTCCGGATTCCTTTTCCGGATTTTTGCAGTAAACGGAAAATCTAGTAATTTCTATTCATATTTATTATTCAACGTTATATAAAATAACGATTACATCATCGCTTATTAATTGATTCTAATCATTGTAAAAGCAGTTTTATGTGCTCAAATGCAGTCTAAATTGCCTAACTACAATCTGTCATATTTTATAGTCTAAATAGACATTTAATTATTTTGCAAGACTCAATCTTTTAAAATGAAAATGTCCAGATATAGTAGCAATCATACTTTATAAAGCAAAAACAATGATAAGGAAATTACCATGCGATAAATAAGTTAAATAATATTTCTTGCTTAAACTCATGATTACAGGAATATGATAAATTAATTACTGAGTTATTTGAATTACTGAGTCTTGGCAAGAGGGAAAAATTTTTCATTTCATTGAATTATTTCTAAAGTCTAAAATACATAGTAGCTAGCATAGATTATTCGGTAAAAGATTAAATGAACGAAATTAAATAGTTAAATCATAATAATTCTTTTAATATTTAATTTTAATTTCTTTTAACTTCAAAAATAAAAAGTTAATTTCTTTTAATATTATAATATTGGATAAAATGGAATTCATTTCTGTCTGTAATTGGATTCTGATTAGCGAAAGCATTCAATTTTTTTCAAATTAAAATCGAAACTTTGAGATTTTAGTAAACAATTTAAAATTAAGCTAATTACTTTGCCTAATTACGTAGTTTAATATTCGTTTTAATATAATAACTAACAAATTCAGATTCATTTACGTCATTCATATTTGGCTATAGCAATCGTTGTATTATTTATGATGCTAATGAATACACCGAATTTTCTTGCTTATAAAATTATTGAAATGGAACCGATTGAAATGTGTAATACAACCACTGACACTGGCAATCGTGATACACTTATTTATATACCTGGCGTTTCTGATTTGGCACTTGAAGCACATTGCTTGGTATTCATTTTCGATCTTTTAATATCACTTTTAAATGCTCTTCTTAGATTAGATGAAAATTTTATTTCAATTTTAAAATCTTACCGAAATAAAACTCAGAATCTTAATATATGTACGAAGTTACGAATATTAAAAGTCTGAAAGTTACATTTCTGATTTTATATTCAGAATCTTATAATATTTTACTTACAATTACTTACATCACTTATATTACTTTAAATCTAAAAAAAAATAATAACGAGGGAAAAAAAAATATTGCAATTAATTTTTTGAGTTCAACCGAGAAAATTTTTGTTCATCTTATTATTGACAATTTAAATTATTCATTCAACTTTAACTGTAAACTGCAAAAAATAAGTTTGAATATAAAAAACAATTTTGAAATTACTTTTCGATTACAATTTAAACTTTTCCTGAATTTTAATCACTATTTTATCTGTTATCATCATTATTATGATAATCTATTATTTACTTATTTTAATTTCGGAAACGATTCCAAATTAAACTTCAATATTGTAATATTTCAACAGTTTAGATATTTCGTATGGCATTTTGGATATCGGGTACAATATTCAAAATGATCCCATGCTTATTGTTATCATCGTTTGTTTGGCTATTAATGAAAATTTTAACAAACGTGCAGCAAAATCGATTGAAACTTTTAAATCAATCAACACGTTCCTATACCGGAAGATGTATTAGTAAGAAGGAATATCGTGGAAGAAGCAAAAGTTGTATTGTATCACATGTATCAACAACTGGTTACTGTACCAAGTAATATACTTTATTATAACAAGTTTACATTTAAAACTTTTTGATTCATTTATCGATAATTTAACACTCAAAAATCCAAGTACCAATTCTTTTTCAAATACTCAATTTCATACATTTTCATGAATTCTATTAATTGAATATATAATTAACTAATATAAGTTTTTAAAATTCAATAAAGTTTTACGGAATTTCTAAAGCTAATTTTTGTTTTTCTTTATCAGCAATTAAAATTTACTCATTTCAATTGCAAGAATTAATTTCCTTCCCTTTTCACAGAATAAAAAGGTAGAAAGTAAAAAAGCAGGTTTGCAATACCTCAAATAATTCGTAGTGCAAACTTCTAATGAACTCGCAATTTTTGTATAGCAATAGTTAAAAGTTTAGGCTAGATATATTATTTTAAAATACTTTCTAAATAAGCTATAAATCTGTGAATAATTAATTTTAGAACGAACGTAAATAACGCTTATCGTACAGATCGTACCACCTATATGTTACTAACAATTTTATGCGTATTTTTAATTACCGAATTACCGCAAGGTGTTATGATGGTACTTTCTGGTATTTTTCCGGAAGCATTCAGACGACATATCTATAATAATCTTGGAGATTTGCTGGATTTATTATCACTGTGTAATGCATGTGCAACATTTATTATCTATTGCTCAATGAGTGAACAATTTAGAAATGTTCGTCTTTTTCAATAAATAATTTCTCAGAATCAGATTCCTAGTATTCTGAAGAGTTACGTTTAATTTTGCACCAGTCAGATTCCCTATTGATCATATTGATCAAATTGGATTCTTTGTTGGAATTTTGTAGGAGCAAATAAATACTATAATGAACTGGTTAGGTACTATTCTAATAAACTTTTTAAATATCAAAAATTTTTGAAATAGTTCAAAGTAATAAAAACTTGAAGCAAATAGTTCAGAAAGGAGAAAAAGCTAAAATTAGAAAACGATACAAGCACAAAACTATAGTTAGAATTACTATTACTTATAGGATAAATAATTGATTCCTAATTCATTCTCTAATTTCAAATTTTTTTTAGGAATTTAAACAAGTATTCTTACCACATTCATTATTTGGCTATAAGTTAAGACGGAAAATGAAACGAGACTACAGAAAACATCCATCAGCTTCGCAATCATCTGATGAATGCTTAAACAATGCTTCAGAACCATTTCCAAATATTTTAAATCGGTATTTAAAAATAAACCTATAATTCATTAAATTTTAGTACTACAAATTCTCGTAAAATTTATTACTTTTGCTTCCATTGCTATCACTTGAGGGTTATCGACCTGTTTATCATATTATTAGAAGTTAAATTTGACTTCTTCAGGATTTCTCAAACAAAAATTTTATTCCTCGTATTGTTAAATTTTAAAAATTAATGTAACCAAGTTTATAGGAATGCTAAAGAAGTTGTTTGTCAAGATAATTTATGACGTTCGATGGAAAGTTTGATGACGTGGTCATGTTACGTTGACAGTGACGTACAGGAAAAGAGATCTACAAAAATAGGAAATATGGAAAATAGTGAAGATACCAGCTTACTGCATTCCAGTGCCTAAAAAAAATCTTATCACTTATATTCCGTATGGATATAAATAAGGTTGAAAATTTTTCTTTAAGTGAAAAATTTGCAACTGTTTAACAAATTTAAAAGATCAGTGAATTTTAATAGTTTGAATTTCTGATAAATTATTACCAATTCTGTCTTATTTACTATATTATGAATATAGTATAATAAAAATTATTTGCTTGATAATAGAATACCAAATAAAACTTATCAAAGAGAAGGATCATGTTAAAATTTCATGAAATATAATTTGAAATGAATTTACTCAAATTGCAAATATGATCATCAAAATTTATATAATCAACTTTTAAAACTTTTGTTTTTCTCGTATTAGATAGAGACACTGCTAGTTGCTTAATATTTTCTCCGAAAAATCTTTCATACATTTCCTGAAATGGAAATGAATCGTACCAAAGAAGCTTAGAAATTTTTGATCAAAAATGAAATTTTAAAATGAACATTTTTTGAAGTAGAAATTGAGGAAAAATCAATGAATCAATTATTATTTATAATTATTCATATCGATGCCAAAAAAAGATTAAAATTTATTTTCAGCAATAAATTCTTAATTTGTATTTTATAAACAAAAGACTTTCTCAATTCCTTCACAAAATTAATTTATTTTGTTTTTTTTTCAATCAAATCTTTCCGTTCAATTTTCAAATTATTTTAGCTTAAGCTTTCTAATTTTATTTGTTTATCTTATTTTTTATAACAATTCCAGTCTAATCATTTTCTTCGAACGCATCATAAATGAAAATAAAAAAGACGTAAATAAAAAAAGAAAAGTCAATAAATTTGAACAAAAAAAGAAAAGTCAATAAATTTGAACTAATTGAAAAATTACAGTTTGGCTCGCTTATATTTTACAGAGAATTTATTAATAATATTTTACGTAAAAATTAAAATCAGGTTTAGACAAAATAAAATCCATAATAAAAATAACATGAACCAAGTAATCCACGTAATCAAAATAGCATAAATGAAATAATCCAAGTAGTCAAAGTAACATAAATCAAGTAATGCAAATAGTCAAAATTACATAAATATTTAGATTGCTCGGTATGATATTTTCATTCTGTTTTCCAAAGAAATTCTAATTGATACCAAAATAGAAACAATCATTTTAAATATGACTTAAGAAGGATCATACAGTTTTGAAAGGTAAAAAGAAAAATTATAAAAAGTAAAACCATCATGTGTTGAAATTAAAATAATTTATTCAAAATAATTATAATACCAAAAAATCAATTATAATAATACAGAGAAAGTTCCAATTACATTTCTAAACATTTCCTTTAATTCTTTTCTTCGAAATTTGCCGATTCACTCATTTTTTTTGAATTTGTGCGTGATGCTTCAGGAACTGCATATTTACCACTCTGAAATACTCAACAAAAATCAATCTTCAATCAAACTGATTGAAACTAAACTTTCATTTCATTTTGCTTCAAATTATTTTTCCAAATCGATTATGACTTATATAAAATATTTTATAAATATCATTTAATAAATTTTCATGCGTTAAAAAAAAATTTATTCATTAACATTGTTTTCAAATTTTTCCAGTATTTTGAAATAATTAATACATTGTTATTAGATATTATAATAGATTAATTACAATGTAATCTATCAAAAATCATAACTTAAGGCAATAATATAAAGCTAATATTTACTGTTTAAAACAAATATTAATAATCAATTATTACAGTTATTTATTAACGATGATAATTTAATTCAATTAATTTAAAGATTTTAAAGTTTTTTCTAAAATCATCATATCTGCTATGAATTATTCATCGCTTTAAATAGTGTTATTACTGGTAAACTATGAATTCATTCTTTATAAAGTATACTTATTTAAACTAAAATTTAATTTGAATAGATTGGCACATGAACTAACAGAGGAAGGTGATTTAACGCCGCTTGATGTGGCAGAAAATTCATTGTGTTCTTTTGTCGAAACACTTAATTGTTGCTTCTGTACCGGGCCTTCCTTGATAATCGTACAGTAACAGCAAATGCCAATTGCAACACAAATTACAATACCCGTAGATATCAGTGTTATCAGTATCAACCAAACAATTCCAATTCTTTTTTCTTGTATTCCACCAGCTTAAAGAGAAAGAGAAACAAGTAAAGATTAAAAAGTAAGGAATGTTTTGATTACTTTATATATTACTTTATGATTTCATGCTAAAATAACCGATATAAAATAGTTTGATTAAAATAAATAAATTAAATTAGTCAATGTTACTATTACTTTTTCCTTTGAATACTAATAAGCAAATAAGTTATAAATTGCAATCCCAATATTTCATCATTAGTTTACTTTATTTCACTTAGCATTCATTGGAAATATTAAAAATTTACTCTTCGTACAATCGAAGAAGAACCAAGTTGCATTAGATGATTCCTGAATGATTTTTACCGAGCATCGATCACGAATCTGAATTTAACCATTATACCAGTTATAAATAATTCATTGATAAAAATAGAGAAAATTAATACTCAATAATGATTTCACACAATTTACTGGAAAAGAAAGAAACATCCATTTCATCTAAATGATAGATCAATCATTCAAAACTTCCGCTTAAAGACGTGATTACGTGGCATGTTCTTATCACGTTAGTTCACGTAAATGGAAATAAATACAGTCTAACGATAATATTTTCCGTTATCAAGCAATAGTATTATATAATAATTATAAAATACAATAATTTGCATAATGAGGTAGTTTGAGAATGTTATGCGAAAACTTTTTTTTTCTAAAAAGTTTTACGCTTTAGTAATATAGCGTAAAGTAGTTATGATAACATACCGAACGTAAAATATGCTCATAATCTTCAGGTGTGTTTATAATTTCAATTTTGATATCATCCGGAGCAGTTTTAATTTTATTAAATGCTTTTGTCAAAACTTTATCACATTTCTCATCCAGACTAATAACTTTTATCGTACTATGTTGTACATCATAATATGCTTGTTTTGATATACATTCCATTGAAACGATACGTGATAAATGCTGTAATTACAACTTAATTAAACTATTAAGTCTATTTATTTTTCTAGGAGACTCAATTAAATTATTTTACAATTAAATTACTCAATTAAATTAAATTACTTAAGTAATTAAAAACAATTTAATTTCTACAATCTATTGGTTAATCATTTTCAATGTAAATTGCTGTTTACGCGTACGTTTACGTGAACGATATGTACGACAGTTAAGGGATCAAATTTAGACAAATTAATGAATTGTTTAAGCAGAAACGTGATTTCTCAATGATTTCCCATCCTATTTGATCAATTAAATTCAATTCTCAAATTTAAGTAAGAATTCAAATTGTACCACTTACGTGAACACGTATGCGATATTGTGCATAAGCACTGGTAGCAATCATGCTAATGATAATTGAAAACAACCGCATGGGGATGAATTGAAATAATGCAAGTGTTGTGTCAATTAATTTGGTGACATTTTTATCAGTAGAAATTTTAACAGTTTATTTTATTCATAAAACTTTCTTACAATTATTTCCAATGAAGTTATCACGTAGAACGATTACGTGAAATTTCAAATTTTCTAACGAATTTTAAGTTCCAATTACAAGTTCAAGTTTGTTCCGAATACGTTCCTTTCCACCTACTCGTTAAACATGAATGATACGCATGTTCGTTGATAAACTACTTCTCTTTCAATCTTGAAAAATGAATCACTGATAGGCCCAGATGCTTGAATTCAAAAAAAAAGTTGAATTATAGGATAAAATTTTACTGAAGTCATTATAATGATATATGAATCATTTCATTCGCAATCAGTAAATCATTCGTCATTTGCTCATGAATATTATCGATAACCGTTTGAATCGGTGATAATAACTCCTTAACATATTGATGATATAGCTTGAATTCATTTGTCATTTAGTCATTTCTTTCTGTCTCATGAATTTTAGATTTTTGGTTAAGAAATTAATTTTGAAAAGAAAAAACATGATGATAAATGAGTAGTAATTTGCAAGGATATTAATTATTCAACTGAATATTTGCTGTTCATGCTGTTCAGTAATAAATTATTAATTAATATACTGCCGGATTTGTCTTTTTCTTTTGATGAATTTACTTGCTTAACTTATTGATATTGTTGAGCATTGATCAATAGCTGAACAGGTGTGAGTTATAGGTGAGGAAATTAAATTCATGATTTCTTTCTCGCAAATTGATAAAGCATATTTGTTCCACCGAACCGATGAATTTTATTCTTTACATATTTCATTTTTGCACCTTAAAAAAATTCCAATTATAACTTTAAATTGATTTCTTCCTTTTTTTCTTTCTTTTGAAATTTACATTTTTCTTTGATTAAAATATTTTTTGAACTCTGAAATTTATAAAAAATATCTAAAAAAAATTACGCATAATTTCAAGAACATTATGATGATATTAATTTTTTATTTTAAAAAGTTTTTGATTTAAAAAAAAAAAATCACCGTACAATTGTTGTATGCTTACGATATCAAAGTTGGAAAGCTTAGGTTTGACATATTGACCATTTTCATCGATTGATTGATAATGATAAATGGGTGACATTATCGAATCTTTTTCCCGAGAATGCTCCAAGCCCAAAACATGCCCAATTTCATGAATTGCTGTTGGAAGTAAATCTATCGTATCATATCTAGACCATTTCTTTTTTTTTTTTTTAAATAGCTATAAATAATTTAAATAAGAAGTAAAAAAACTGCTTAATTCGCTTCTTCTTGAAAAAAAGTTAAAGTAAAAAAAATTAAACTTAACCTGGAAAGTTCGTTGATAATCATAGCAGCCCATTTTTCGTCCGCATCAAAATGAATTAAACCATATGGTGGAAGTAATGCATGAGCTAACATGTTACCTGTTGTAAAATTTAACCTTAATATTAAAGAACAATTCTGATTGATCTTACTAAAAAATATTACCTTTTGTAAATTTAACTTTAATACTTAATTTTATTTGAAATTTTCAAATTTAGCTCAGTTTTTATTTTTCATAGCGATAATTGGAATTAATGAGATTGAATAATTGTTGCTGTTTTAGAAGTAACGAGTAATTAGTATATTAATAAAATAAATTTTAAATGTTCAATTAAAATTTGACGAGTTAAAATTATCATTTAATTATCATGATTTATCTCAAGATGATCATGCACAATTAACTTATCCAATCATATTAATATAATATTATTCCTGCATCAGAAATTGATTTGTTCAAAATAGTTCAATTCAAAATGGATTTTTTTTATTTCAAAAAGCATTTCAAAAATTTTTTTCGATATTAAATTATTAAATTAATTATTTACGAAAGTTTTATCTTTCATAATAAAACGATAAAAGTAATGTTTGTTAAAAATTGTTTAATGAAATATTTAAGTAATTTAATTAAAAATGGTTTTGCATTAAACTGAGCGAAAATTTTCAGCGATAGAAATACTTGTTACTTCCGATCATTATTTACTTATTAATATTAATAATGAATTTTGAAAAAAAAAGAAAGAAAAACCTGGTCCATCAAAAGAATATCCATCGCCATGTTCTCCACTGATAAAATCAATTTTAATATTTCCATTTCGTGGTACCTCGGTGAAATTCAGTTCTGCTACTCTTGACCATACTTTAAAAGCTTCCTTCATCACATTCCTGAAAAGTTATTGTTTGGAAAGACTTTGCTTAAATTTACAAAAAGAAGAAAGACAGGAAAGGAATATATACTTTAGCATTACTTTATTAATAGAAATAAGTAAGTGTTCATACTTTACTATATTTCGAGATAGTTTTCTGGGAACTTTCCCTATTGAATATGTTAAATTTTTACTCAACCATTTGTATGCATTACTTGAATCTGAAATATTTGATAAAAATTTATAAAATTTTACAAAATAATTTCATATCACTATTTATTTAATCCTTATCATTTTATCATTTAATAATTACATGATCTAAAAATATAATGATCTGATTTCCTAAATAGTTATATTTACCAATTTAGTCAATTGAAGATTGTGAATTACCTTAATGATAGTTATAAATTGGTAACTAACTGGAACATGCACAAGGTATAGTGAGATTATGTTGCTCTATTATTTTGCATAAGTTATTGATTGATCAGAATAGTACCAATAATATTACCAACCATTTGAATGCCTTCCACACCATATTTTTTCAATTTCTTGTCTTTTTCGTTCATCAGATTTGTTGATCGGTTTTAGATCTTTAAATTTGTGTAACGATCTGAAAATTTAAATGAAATTCAATTTCGTATTGTATTTACTTTCAAGTTATACTTCTGTTCATGAATTACAAGAGAATTAGGATTACGTATGTAATTAATGACTGAAATATGAGGACTAATTTGAAATTTACTAACAAGAAAAGTTTTACTTCCGAATTTTGCTGAAATATTTTGTGAAAGGTCAAAATTTAATTGTTTTAAATTACTCAATAATAATATCAATAATCAGTATACTTCTTGTATGAAAATATTATCAAGAAACTAAAATATTGGACTAAAATTTTATTTGGTTGAAAAATACTTTATGATTTATAATATGATTTCAGAAGACAGAAAAAACTTACTTATGAGATTTTTGTATATTCTTTAAAAGGTAAATAAAAATTATGTTTTTCGAAAAATTATACTTTGTTAAATACTCCTGTAAATAATTCTGTAAAAATATTTCAAGCAATTATCAGTAAATGAAAATTTTAAAAATATACAATTATCAGTAAATTCAAAATTTCATGTACTATTTAATTCAGATATTACGAATTTGATTGTTCTCGGTAAACTGTGACATTTGCGCTCGTGGTATGACATAAAGTCGTGTAACACTTTGATTTTGCAATTATTGCAATGCAGTAGTAAACAAAGAGGGCGCAATGAATAATTAATAATTTAAATTTTAAAATTTGAGTACCCCTCAGGTGAACTAACAGTAAGGATAAAATCTTACAAGAGCAAAATTTTTGGTACTTGTCGATGGTACTTGCAGGACAAACTGTGAAATGAAAATAACATTGATAATCATTGGATAATTTAACATATGCATAATAAATTATAAACCTGAAATTCATTCGACATTATAGGATTTGTTATTTAAATATAACAAATTAATTTACATTCCAACCTGTATCTATGATGGAACATAGCACAAACTTGCTTTGATTAAGCTTATCTCAAACACAATTTAGGTGCATTATCAAGCTTTAGTAGAAAATATTATTGAGAAAAGGAGAAAAAGTAAATTTTAAATAATTTCCACGTCGATTAAAAAGTTGAAAAAAATCAAGAAATAGAATAATTGTAATTAATTAGTTAAAATTTGCCACGTGAAGGAAGTTCACATGCATGCAGTAAATAGAAATTCCTATAATATATCATTCAAAATAAACAGTGCCGCTTCTCTATTATAAATATAAACTTTTATTTGTAAATAGTTCGCATTTAAATGAAGCTAATGTTAGAAAATGGGAATATAGGTAAATATGGAAATTACAGTTTTACAGTTTATATCGTATCTTCGCCTCAGTTTGTTAAATCATCACATAAAAGTTAAATAAAAATGCTATCGATTTGATTTTATGATTTTTCAATCGGTTTATTTTAGCAATAAACTTGCAAGATACCTCATAAGTTTCATAAAATTTTAGTTGTAGAAATGAGAAAATGAGTGATTTCATGAAATAATTGAGAGACAAAAATTGTATTTATAAAATAGATGGAAGTAATTATATTGTTTGGTTAATTAATAAAATAATAATTCATAATTGTTTTATCGACCAACTAACAATCAATAGTACACATTTCTCCTTTATAACATTCAAGATGTCAAATATACCTAATAACTTACATACGAGAAATCTTGATTATTAGTTATCACATCTTTATCAGTTTACTGCTTTTCAAATAATTATCAATCAAATTAAAGGAATGATCGATGATAACATATTTTTTATCAAATTAATTATTATATCGTTTTGATACAGATGCTTATCTTGATATAAGATTATCTTCAGTTTATTTTCAACCAATTTCTAGTCTTTTTGAGATTTCATCTAAAAAGAAAAAAGTTTCACATTTTTTTTCCTAATTCCAAAAATAATTCCTAATTCCAGAGTATAAGTTTACGAGAAATTCATCATCCAGTGATACATTTCTGTCAAACAAACTTATTACTTTCAATATTTCTGTTTGTTATTGAGATTATTGAATTATCAAATATTCTGAAAAATTTCTTATTCAGTTTCCTCGCCTCCCATCGTTCGAACTTAAAATTGAGAAACCATATAAGACAAGACTTTTTACAGTGATGATTCCGGAGATCAAAACGGTCGAAATCTTCTGTATTCAAGTATTTGATGGAATCTTAAATTGCGCTGAATCAAGAAAATTACCTGCTTTCAAGAAAATAACTTCCCATTAAATACCGAAATCCTAAGTTTTGTATTCCAACAACCTTACTATTTCATTAAATGTTAATTATTGATTCCAACTCATATGCACGTTTGTTATATCTTTACTGCTGTATCCAATTGTAGTGATTTTTATTCAACCTTCCGCGTAAAAATGACAGTTTATAACATTTGGTCAATATATTATATTAACTCAGAATAGATATATACATACTTCTTTCGAAGCAAATATTTATTGTTTATATTTGCTAAACGAATAGCACGATATTCGAATACCACTAGAATATAAATTGAACATCAAATTATTTGTGTAATTATAAAGTAAACTGCAATCGTTATACTTTCTAAAATACAAAAACCCGTTCATATCCTCTATTAGTAATTCAACAGTATACAAATAACATATAACATGCACAAAGCCCAAGCAACGAACTCATTCAATTCATAAAGGAGGCAAAATCCCAATTCCAAAATTTGAAGTATTTGATACTAGTGTTTTAGCTATAAAAATGATAAAATCCCATCCGCATCAAGAAATAATTAATGTTTCTAGAGTTGTGCAATGGTAACTTAATGTACTAGTTAGCGAAGTAAGGCAAAAAACTATATTTCTAGCTTTCGCAAGATACTAAAGCTTAGTATCTGACAAACCTTCATTTCTTATCAATAGCAATGATAAAGTCTAGCACTTTTAGTCTAGCATACGCGATATTTAAAAAAACATAATAAAATTAAGCAAAAATGACATCACAATTATAATTGATACCTACCAGTTTAAAAACAATTGTCATTTTATTTTAAATAAAATGTAGAGAACAAAAGCATCAAATGACATCCTAGTTCATTCAATATAGAATTTAAAAGTTATTTTTTGAAATGCGACTGCATGAGTTTGAGAGATTCGGCATTATTAAAATCAATAATATTTCGGATAAAAAAAATTAAATAAACTGCCTATGTTTTAGGTATTTTTTGAGCATCATTAGCTGAAAATGGAGCAGGTCTCTTCCTCGATCTTTGTATACAAATTTTTTCAACGAATGCTATCAATGAGTTCTTATCAATCGGATGAATGATGCTGTCATAAATAGCTTTTGCTGTTTTGTTTGAATTAGGCAAACTTTTATCCGTACGTTCACGCATAAATTCCCATTTGCCATCCTGCAATAACGAGAATAATTGGGATTGCCTACGAAAAAAAGCAATTTAAAGCAGAAGAAATGAAATATCGGAAAACTTACAAACTACTACTAATACTATTAATACGCAAAAAATTTTCAATAATTTCATTGAACGCTAGCAAGCTTCGAGTTCTGATATACGACAGTCATATAGTAATCTCAATTGTGTATAAATCCCACATGTGGCTCATGTATGAACATAACCTACTATATCCTACTAAGGGACTAGGATTATTTTGTGGTATCAACCTAACTTCGCTTTTACAGTAATTGATCTCTTTTCATCAAGAGTTTAATAAATATATTTTGGAGCATGTGGTATTTTACAAAACTATATTTACTATTACAAAACATTATGAAAAAAAATTTTTCTAGCATTGAGAAGGAAAAACACGAAAAAAGGAACCATTATTTGCAAAGTAAAGTATTTTGTGAAATAAAAGACTAACTTTAAAAGTACATTCAATGATTTTATTATCATATGGCAATAACTTCTTTGTAGCTTTCATCTGCGCCATCGGTTCTGATTGGTTTTGTACAAAAAGAAAGCCAATGTGTTCCGGCAATTCACCAGGTTTCGATACACGTCTTATTTTTAATTTAAAATCGATTGAATTATGAGATGGAGGTTTCCATTTCAACAATGTATCACATCGTCCACAACGATATGGCTAAAAATATATTGATTTGATTTCGTTGAAATAAGCTAACTCATAATAATTTTATTATCTATAGTTGCAAAATTCCTATATGCCCCTTCTCCATAAAGCTAAGTTAAAACGACATAAAATTTCGATATGTTATGATGTATTTTAAGGTACAGCAAATTTTTCTGTAATCAGTATTAACCGGGATATTTTGCTTTGAAATAACTTCCATAAAATAGAAGCATATTTGGAAAAGCTATAACGACAAAAGTTTCTTTAATCTTTTAAAGGAAGCATGCACTTCATTTCGAAACTTACTTCATTTACCGACTGAAAAATCAAGCCATCAATTTCATGTCCAACATTTCTTGTAAATTTTTCATCAAACAGTTTCCGAACCGCTTCTAATTCCCAAAAATCCTGCAAAAACAAATAAGAAAATCAAAAGATTAACTCGTCACAAAAAATAATCAATAAAAAGCAACGAATGTTTTCATCATACCTTATTCCGTATACTAATAGGTTCATTTTCTCGTCTGATGCGGCCACTTCTTAATGCATCACGACGTGGTTGAATTATATCTTCACGAATACACAACAAACGTGTTGTGAAATCACATTCGCCTACATTCTGTCCCTAAATAAAATAATTCATCTCTAATAGCTCTAATACGCCAAGTTTGGGATGGGAATTTTCTGTTATATTCTGACAAAAAAGTGATATAAAACGCAATCAAACCTCGAATTTAATAATATCGTAGATAAGTAATCTTGGAACAACGATAATGTCACCAGATTCCCCTTTTACCTGTAGAAAACTGATATTACTTAAAATTACATCAAAACATTTCCATTTTATAAACTATCTTATGCAAAATAATTTTAAATGCTTAACTTATGCTTCGACTCAACATATTATTTTCGACCAACGAACCATCTAAAACTTAGGCAAGACTATTATGCCATGGAATTCCGGATATTGTCAATTTTATCGTAATGTAAATCACCGCATACAACAGGTTTTAAAAGATTTATTCGGAAGTAAACTCTAAATTGAACCTTTTCGATTATCATTTCACAATCAAGGAGAGTATTTCTAATATGACGGAATTCTTTTTTGTGCGGAAATATTATGCAGGATATTTTAAACACATTATTATTCCGATCAAATGCATATATTGAATCCTCATCGTCAATAAGAACCATATATCTGAAGTAATTGTTTAAAGTAACTCCTGTAAACAATAGTTGCACATCAACATGAACAATGACTGCTCTTACTATAGTTTATGTGTATCAGAGCATCCATATGTAATTTCTGGAAGAACAATGATGGAATAACCTTATAAAACATTTATTCACCTGATTCCATCGGCTTTCCAAGATACCATATATTTCTTTTCAGCCAAAAAATGTAAATTATCTCTTCCCATGGAAACTGGTTGACCTCCAGGAAAACCATCTCTTTTATATCCACACATGTCTCGAATCTATATGTTATTTCAAATAATAAAGAATAATATAAATCAGTTATGTTTATGTTGCAATTCAAGGCAAATTTGTACTTCTACAAGGACCAAACAGAAAAGTAAGATTGGTTATGTGCAGTGCAGTTTACGCACCAGTAATATGTATGACAGGTCATTCATAATCGTCTGATTCCATTAATGTTTAAACACGTATCAAATTTAAACAATACTGAATTTTGAGAAAAAAAGAACTTTCCAAAAAAAATAAGAACTGAGAAACTATGATGCAAAACCATGTAATATAAAATTGCTGTTATAACTATTACGTATTAGGATGATGAATTAATTAAGCTCAAGAAATCAAAAAAAACGATCAAATAAAGAAAGTGATTGATAAGAAATATTCAGAAACAATTCATAAAAACGGAAATTACCTTATTTTGCAAAATGGTCCTAGTCATAGGATCTGACACATATTTAACACTAGGCACTGCTCCATCCATAAATTTAGGCTCATCTGGAAATAAGCTTGAAATGTTGGAAATTCCGAAACAAAGAAACCTCAACTTAGTCAAAATGTTTTTTTCTTAGTTTAAGAATAATCAATTTTTCTTTGGGAGCTGCTAATCCGCTTTAAATATGAACTACGACTATAGTTGGTGTTGATTTGATAAACCAAAAAAACCGCTAATTTTTTCCTTGATTTCTTAAAAAATCTGGATTATAGCTTGCAACGCAAAGCAATAGTAGATTACTAGTCAAATGCAAGTAACGGAATTTAGAATATGGAATGTCGAGATGATTAATAATAAAAGTTAAAATAAATACAAAGTGTAGACGAAAAACACACCAATATGTCCACCAGCATTATTTGATAGAGCTTGATCACTATCGATATCGTAAAGTGAAATGCTACTGTCAGCAACTGGGCCATTCTCCCAAGCAGGACGTGGTGGTGCCTACAATTCATTTTACTTTTTTGCTTTATATTATGTTTATAGTCATCGAATGTCAATGTCGGATACAGTGTCCTAGAAAACCAAATTATGAAATTTGAATTATTGGAAAACCGGAAATAAATATCAAGTAAATTTTTATTATACAAAAATAAATTAATCATGATCCGAATAGGTACTGAAATTATAGATCTAAGATACAATACATAAAATTAACTTAAGGAGGAAATATCATGAAAAAACCTCAATTCTATCATCTTCATCACCGTATCTCCGCATCAGTTCGTCCAAATAAAACTGTTTGTAGATACCATTTGGCCTCATTTGTGCAAATGAATAAATAGCAGCGTCGATTGCCCAATCCATAGCGCTTGCAAGATATGCTGCTATCAAGAATCCAGTTCTATTATATCCATGAGTGCAATGTACCGCCACTATATCTTTTGGATTTGCCTAGAAATACGCATTATTAGCATTTAAACTAGTTTATTTTAGCTTTGATTAACTGTAATACAATTTAAACTGAAAGCCTTTTTTCCCTTCCATATGAAATATACGAACGTCCAAGTCCACATAAATCATATCTTTCCAAAATAATAATATCAACTGTGCCTCCAAAGTATCTGAATCGAAACATAAACTCACTGTTTTAAGATGGATTTCGGTATATTATCATAGCTGAAAATCTGTTCAAAGTTGTAAGAAAAATTGCAAAATTCAATCACTAACCTGAAGATATCCGCGTACAATCCGACAAAACTGCTCCGTTTCAGTAACAGACGGTGCTTCTCCATGACCCTTCACTGGGATCTTTTTATAAATACAATTTCGTTTTTCGATCTAGACAAGCAGGAATAAAATATCGAATACTACAAAAAGTAAATGTTAACTCACTTCGTAAAAACTTATTTTGAATTTTGAATATTTTGAATAACGGCAGTTATGATGGAACTATAAATTGCAGCAAAGATGGTATGCCATAACATGAAAACGAAAATCAATAATATGAAAATCACAAACTACAACAGTTATAAAGAACTATAATACCTCATTTCTACTGTAATAACGATCGGTTTTTGTGAGATCAATCCATAAACCAATTCTCGCACCCGGTTCAGCACCGCGAAATTTGTATGCGAAAACATCTCGTGGATGAAACTGCCACTTTTGCTCGATTTGCTCATCATAGAGTTTACAGAGAGGAGTTTTAAAGGGTAAGAAATGCTTTGCAACGATCTGAAATATTTATGAAATTTACTATCCATACATCCAGCCTGTATCCACACGATCCAAATTACATGAAAGATTCTAAAACATCTTTTGGATAATATGAGCAATATGATTTAGCTACTACAAATGCGTAAGAATCATTAATTTCTCAGGAAAATTTTAAAACTTTGAACTGTTCCAAGAACTTTAAACTATGAAGTAAACTTGAAATAAATTGTTAAAATAAGATAATTTGTTAAAAAGCACACCGAGCCCAGTGGTGGACAAAAAAGCCAACGATCCGGAGGACCAAGGCGAGCTTTCTCAATGCTAATCCCTCCAGAATCTGTGCCACTCAACTCGTCGTCACTTGCCATTCATACCATTTAGCGACCAATTAGAAAGCTATGACTTATAGGCCCTGCAACACCATAAATATACCTGAAATCCGTAAAACAATAACTTTTATAATCTTTTATGCACTTTATGTGACGTTATAAAAACGCACGTCCTCGTATGTTAACAAATGATCGACTGATCTTCGCAATATTTAAGCTATTAATAAAGCGTACAATAAATGAGCAACCGTTGTTTCAAAAAATCTAAATTCTTGAATAAACAACTAAAAAATCGAGACAAGTTGTTCGGTTACAGTTACTTTTACAGTATCCAATCAATTCATGTTTTCACGTTTAGATCACGTTAATTTTCTTTTCTCTTGTCTTCTCTACCTGAGTTTTCCTACGTAATGTTATGCATATTAACGAATGCGTAGTAAACCATTTGATTTTATCTTAAATTTCCTATGCAAAAGATCGAAATCCACAGATCATACGCTCATCATTGCATGATTTAATTGAGGAGAGGAAGAAAGAAAGGGAGAGAGAGTAAGGGATATAGCAATCATTCCTCCTTAATGAATATTGATTCATGGATTAATATTTCAGTATTTCGCGTCATTTCACTCATATCATGTTAGCTTCATTCCTTGTTTCTTTTTTAAATCAGCAATCTCTCCTTTTATTGTTAATATTTTCCCACAAGCATTGTCACTTCGTTCATTTTATCACCACCGGAATATTACCTCCGAAAAACTTACTTTGAACTTACTCTCACTTCATCACTCTGAACAATTTGCATGGAGTTTGCAATCTCTAAGATTTTATATCTGTCCGTATGCAACGAAATCATGAAATAGAATGTCGCAAGATGAATTAAGTTTATAAAATCACATAAACTGATACCACGTAAGTCTAGTGATAATTCGTCGTGAGTACTGGGTAAAGTGTGATTCTGAGCTATATATATTTGCATTTAGTATGCAAATGATGTGATGTGTCATGTAAAGTACAAGGATACAAATGTGCACCAATGAAATGATGAAACCTTGTATTTTGTTCCGCACATATGCGGGGAATCGGAGAAATGGATAGAGAAGGATATGGAATAACCCCATAGATATATTGATTGATCTGAAATGATCTTGATCTGAAATACTAAATCAAAATGTTCCATGCTTTCTAGTTTTTAATTTAAAGCTTATAATAGCAGGTGACGTATACGTGAGTCCGTCTGGCCGAGTGGTCTAAGGCGTTGCGTTCAGGTCGCAATCTACTCTGGTGGGCGCAGGTTCGAATCCTGCGGCGGACATTCGCTATTACGACGATTTTTCCTCTTCTTCGATCATCCTGATCAAGTATTAATTGCATATCATTTAAGGAAGCAGAAAACATCGTCGAAAGAGATCCTCGGACCTTCTGTTTCACTTTGGTTGTTTCTAATTTTATATTTATGATAATATCATATCATATCATATATCAGTGACGTCACCATATCATATCATATCATATCAGTGACGACAATACGACATAACTAATATTGATTTTCTCAAATGGTCAAATGCTGTTCATTCTCTTAAAAGATAGTAACAGATCGGTGAAAAGGAGAGAATAAATAAAGGTAGAGAAAGAGAAGAGAGAAAAGAAAAAGAGAAAAAATGCCCTTGAACGAATGATTATTATCGACGAAACGTTCTTTCAATCATTCGATTCAATTTTCAAATCGATAATTTCAAATTTCCCTACTCTAGCTTAAGTTATAAACTTTGAACCTAATTTCAGAAGAAAAATCTTCCGTGATAAACTTCAATTATAACATGAAATATGATTGCATGACATTTAAACCTCCCGGAAACTCTCGGATTTCGCCGTTCTTTCCATTACATTATTCATTACTATAAATAATTTCAAATTGGTGAAATTAAAAGAAAGAAAATAAAACTAATTATAATTAACAACGTTTGGAAATTTTAAATTTGGGAAATGAAATTTAGAATTTGTACAAAAATGAAATCTATAGTCTATACAGGTAAATCTTATGATATCATATCATTAATCAAAGTGATAATTTCAAATCGATTGTAAAAGATGTGGAGGTGGAAATTTAATAGTGTCGTCCATTCAAAGAATATTTCAATAGATGAAAACTGGAAATTGATTTCATACTTTTTTTCATGATATTATTCCAAACACTGTCACACATTTTTAGACGTATACTAGTTTTTTTTCCTAATTTCGATATTCCTAACTTCAATCCTCCTGAAAAGCCTGTTCTCCTTTGTTTTTATATCCGTTTTGAATTGTATCATTTACTATATCACTGTATAAATGAGAAATTTTGAGTTATCTTTGAATCAGATCATTGCTAGTACAGGTAATAATACAGTTTTTGACACCTGTGAGGTATTACGAAATGGAATTTCAGAATTTGTAATGTTCAAAATTCGAGTCAGGAAAATTAATGTCTATAAATTATTTTTCTACCAATGATAAAAAAACTAGGCTAGAAAAGGGAGAGAATAGAAGTAGGAGAAATACGATAAGATTACAAATAATCAATAATCCTATGTCTGTGTCTGTCAAAGGTCAGGACGATTCAGTTGTAAATTCAAGTAGGAAATGAAAGATATGTTAATCTTTTGTATACCTTTATCAATTATTTACATTGTTGTTAGTAGTTCAATTGTGATCGAAGATGGCGGAAGGTGGTGATCGTGATGAAAAATGCGACACGTCGTCTCCTCCTCCCTATAAATCGATCTATCCGGAAATGCCGGAAGATGTATCGGATAAGTTTGCTACGAAAAATGGTAAACCAAAAGGTAACAATGGATTCACTAACGATATATCACTTATCATCAAGGCTGCAGACTTAGCTGCTCGACGTCATCGTCAACAGCGTAGAAAAGATACCATACAAACTCCATATGTCAATCATCTGATCGGTGCGTCATCTTCATTTTAATCATTATCAGTTCAATTCTTATCAGTTTCTCTGCTTTCTCAACTGATCATCGCAAAATTCTTCTATCTTTGCCATTTAGCGATTGACCTTTAATTTCCAATTTCTTTTTCCGAATAATTTCTAGGTGTCGCCCATATTTTAACAAATGAGGGAGAAGTAACCGATACAGCAACAATCATTGCTGCTATATTGCATGATATTGTTGAAGATACAAAAACAACGGATGAAGAAATCCGGAAAATGTTTGGTGATGAGGTTACTGATCAATTTTTGTTTATAAAAAAATTCTTGAAAAATTTTTTTCTTCTTTTTTCAATCAAATCCAGAAGAAATGGGTACGATCATTTTGATGGATCTATTTCAACGTTTTTTCTCAAAATTAAATTATATTGGGTTATATAAGTTAATATACTTTTCAAACTTTAATAATAAGTAAAATAAAAGTTTTCAGCTGATTTTTATCTCGATATATTACGAAAATTGAGTTACATTAAGGTAGCAGATATTGTTCAAGAATGCACAGTGATTAAAAGCATGAAACGTGAAGCAAGAATGAAATCTCAATTGGAAAAGGCATCGCAATTATCACATAAAGTAAGTTTACTTTATCCTTTAAAGTTATTTTATTTCTCGAAATTGTTTGATTTTTTCCTTTCTCTCGTACTCTTCAATAATCGTTTGAAGAAAAGTGATAACAATGAGATTGGTTAAATGTCATTTCGTATTAAAAACACTTTTCTCTTACTAACCTATTTTCTTCCTTATCATTGATTATTTCATCTATCATCCGTATTCTCGATTTCTCCGTTTTATATCCGTGTCAACCACATAATACATCTATCTTTTGAAAGTCGATGAATTTCGAAACTGTCCATTTTAGGCAAAGCTTGTACAATTAGCGGATAAGCTGTATAATATCCGTGATATCGAACGTGGTACACCACTTGGCTGGACAAAGCAGCAAGTAAAGGAATATATTTTATTCGCAAAGGATTTGTTGTTGAACATCAGAGGAATAAATAACCCACTGGAAACAGCTCTCGATGATATCATCAATAAGCACATCAAATAACTTATGTATATTTGATTTATCTCTTTTTGAACTATCTTTATTGAATTCTTGTAAAATAACTTTTGTAATAAAAGTAATAGTAAATTTGAATTCGCTTAATTAATTACTAATTAATAAAATCATCATTTTCTAATTTTGATTAAAGAGTTATCATAATCAATAAATATAAAAATTCCTATGAGAATGTCCACTTTGATATCTACCTAAAAATACTACAATTGATTTCTGCAGTGATTGCAAAATGGGGTAATTTCAATCTTTCGGATCAATTTTGATAAAGAGGATTATGATCCATATGATTTTTACTTCTAATATACTTTTGATAACTTAGCTAACCATTGAATTATAAAATCCCCCGTGTAATACGTGAACACGTGAAACATATAATACGTGAAAGAAAATGAATTATCTTGAGAATCAAAACATAAAATAAGTTGAATAAAAAGTAATTTACACTTCGGAATGAAAAAAGTATTTTCAGTAGAATCATCAATTAGCAATGAAGAAATGTCTTAAGTGACATAGCTTTACCAAATACTTTCTTATCTTTTATATCATATTTATAAACTTTATTATCACTAAATAAAAGAACCATCGTTCCTCGAATAAGAACACCTGAAAAGTCAAAACTCTAATTAGAATATCTATTTATCATTTGATGAGAACTACCATTAAGATTTTTTCTTAAAAAATTCAATTTAGGATTTTTTAGCTAAGTTTTATTGATAAACCAGTCAAACTATATTACGGTTTTACTCAATCTGTGATATTCTTTAACAAAATGCTCTCTCTTATCTTCTACTTTTAAATTCCTCTGTATTTCATGAATAATTCCCAAATATTTTAAGTTGATAATCATGAAATATATAAAATTTTCGCAGTGCTATTATCTAATTCATGCTATTTCCTTTTAATATTGTGTTGGTAAAATTCTAATACTATAAAGAGTGAAAACTTATCAGAAATGATAAAAGTTAATTTTTTATCGAGATTTCTTGCAGTAAATTACATCACCTCGAATTGGTTTTGCTGGAAAGTTATCAAAATAATTGATCACTTCATTCTGCAACGTAACACGATTCCAGTTCTCATCATATGTTGCAAAATGATTACCCTCAAGATAAAGTAAAGAATAAATTGATTTGAGTTTAATATTCTATTCCAACTCTGATTTGATTGAGCTACATTGAGTTAGAAATTTGATTTAGCTATAATAAGTTACACAAAAATAAACGGATGAAGTAATTATTATAAGACAATAGAAATTACTTAATTTTATATAATTTCACATTTCACAAAAAACTTTCTTCCTTTACTTATCACTTACTGCATAATCAAGTAACTCATTTGTATTTCATTCATTTTGCTTCGTTTTTTTAACAGTAAATTAAACGTATGCTAATCTAAAAAACTGAGGTAAGTTTAATATTTTATCTTAATGTATTCTGAAGTTAAAGTTCTCTAAAAAAATCATCAAGATCAATGCTTACATTGATTAAAACCTGTGATCCTTCATGCCATAAAAATGCACCCATTGGTTTGAAATTTAATTCATCTGGTAGCTTCTTTGGATAATTTCTTTCCAATATAAACTTTTTCGTACTTCTCTCCAAATGATAGGAGAAAACCTGCATTTCTCGATATTGATAATTCCAGTAAATTTATCATTTTTGATAAAGTGTTAATGATTAGAGGATGAATAAATTGTTAATCAGCTTCAATTTTTGAACAATAACTCAATGAAGCTTCACGATAAGTTAATATAATCCATGTAAGAAAAAAAAATTGTAAAAATTTAATTTAATTAAAAAATGTTTACCATCTTTCCATAGAATAGAAGTGTTTTATCAGTACGTGGATTTGATAGCGCACCTTGAACAAATGGTGGTCCATTTGGGAAAAAATTTTTCAACAAATATTTTTTTTTTATACCTTTTTGATCAAATTTATATACTTTGTCATCACTGAACAAGTAATTTGAACCATCCACTAAAATTAGTTATATCTTAAATCTTCCATGATAAGATGATTACAGTGCATTATCAATTGATACGATAACTGCAATGCACTTCAAAGTTATCAATTTTACTGCACGTCGTGATGTTACTTGATGAACTGATCTGATTTCATAACCAGATCATTTGCCTTTTTCGTATTATTAATTATTAATCATTCAGTAAATACAAGATGCACTTACCTGTAATGATACCATCAACTTCATCCGGACAACTAACATTTGTTTCCTTTTCACTGTTTGAATCGTTATCATCATACTCTGAATTACTAGCAATGCTAGGATTAAAAGATGAACTAAAATATTTTAAATGTGATTTTACATGCTGTTATCACTGATGATAATGATAACAGTGGGAGAAAAGAAAACATAAAATAAAAAATCTAAAAGCTTCTCACGCAATCTTCCCTTTTGACCATTTCTCGTAAATCAATCAGTACCTGTTGGTGAACTTCGTGAACTTGATCCTTTATCATTTACTCCTAAAATAAACATATCAACATAATACAACAATCAATTAATTAATGATTTATCTTTATAATCTAAAATCATCCCTTTTGATTGTTTAACATAAATTAAATTAATTATCAGCAGCCATTCTTCATTAATTCATGAATTTAATCATTCTTTGTGGTATATGATAGTATGATACTATATGATAGTATATGATACTGCAAAGCTAAAGTGATAATAATAACTTGAATTTAAATTCATGAATTAAATTGGAAATTTATTCTAAGCTTAATGAGTTACCGTAAAGACGTTGTATATTTTTAACATCAGATACGGATAACTTAGGCATAATGTAATTTCCGTTATTGTCCACTGCTTCCTGATAAAATGGTGACATAACAGAATTAGGATCAGAAGAATGTTCAAGACCCAAAACATGTCCGATTTCATGAACCGCTACTTGTAATACATCCGTGTAATCATAGCTAAATGTATCAATTAAATTAGATGATTTATTGTAGATGATATAGGTAGCAGTTGGTCAATCAGTATTTGAGTAAATTATCGATGAACCTTCTGTTAAACGATTGAGGAATAATTCAAACTTTAATATTTCAAATCTATTTGCAGGACAATTTAGCAAAATATCAATTCCTCATGTCAATCAGTAAAAAAGAGCAGAAATTAAAACTTGATTGATTATAATGATTTTTGATAGCCGATTATCACGATAACCTTATTAGTATGATTTTAGTATTATTAATTTTGATTCAATTATCGCTGATCTTCCTAACTTTGGTTCACTTTCTAATTCATATGATAGAGGTAGAGTTTTTAGTTTCTAATCTTGATAATGGATTCGCCGATCAAAATTTAAAACTATTACTAATTCTTCACTCAAATCAATTTAATTATATAATATGCTTCATCATGTTGAACCATTTTCAACCTTTTTCCGCTTCTATTTGCATAAAGAATGAGCAATATAAGCGATATAATATTTGTAAATTGTTTGGCTCATACCTTGAAATAGCTTTTGGATTCATATATACCCATTTTTCGTCCAAATCAAAATGAAGAATACCGGAAGACGGCAATGTTGCATGTGCCAATATACCTCCTGAAATATGACTTCAAATTTTTGCATACGACAAGACATAATTCGACTTCACCTCTTTGAATACTGCTTTCCGCCGAGAATTTAATCAAATACGAATTTTAAATTGATCAAACAGAGATTTTAGAAAGGATGGAATGTGGACAACTTAGAGTTGATCAAATATAAATTTTTTAAGTTCATCAAGTTTTAATAAATTTGCAATAAATTATATTCCTTTTCTGCAGATTAAATTTTTTCATCAAATTTAAATTTTCACCTTCTCCATCAAATGGCCATGGATCATTATGCATGCGTCGTGCAAACGCGATAGTTATATCAGCTTTTTTTGTAATTTCATTTAAAGTTAAAGGTGTCACTGCTGACCATGTATCACATGCTTTCCGGAGTGCTTCCCTGAATTATTGATTACTTTGATAAAATTCCGGAATGAATCTGAAGCAAAATGAATCCGAAGCTTTATTAAACTGAATTAATAAAGTGTTATTGATTTCTATAAAATTTAATTATTCAATTTCTACTTAATCATTAGATTATTGATCACAATTAGCCGTAGTTTATTAAGTAATACCTCACTTCACGTTCAGATAAATCGTTTGCTAACGATTCAATCGTATAAGTTAAATCTTTCTTCTCCCATTTATATTTACCTGTGAAATTGATACAAATCATTTATCACTGAAAATTTCTTTCTATAAATGAAATGAAAAAAGAGTGATAAAATTGATAATGGAAACTTTCAAGTGTAGGAAAGAGTAAACCTTTTTGTCTTAATGCTATTACATCCGGACGACCACAACGCTTTTGTTGCATTTTCTTTTCAGTTATTTCATCCAATTTACCGGTAGGTTTCAAACCAGCAAATTTTTGAAATCGTCTGAAAACCACTCAATACAATAAGCTATATTAAAGTTCAAATTGTTTAGCAATGAAATTTCAATTTTAAATTATCTGAGATCCAAAAAAAAAAGAAAACGATAACGAAAAGAGAACCGTTACTTGAGAGCATCGCGAAAAGTTACTGAATTGAGCTGTATCATGGCTTCAGTGGATGGCGCATTTGGTAGTAATGGTACGACAGACTCTTTCAAGTATCCATAATTATCAAGATATTTCTGTAAAGACAAAAATTTTTTTAATTTTTAAAATAAAACCAAGAGTGGAATTACAATATTCTCAACTAAACCTTATAATTTTTGAAAGATAAAAAAAGCACTGTAAAATAAAGAGAAAAGTAATTTTATTATAAAAAATTACTTTATGAAAAAGTAATTTTTAAAGACCTTGACAATAGTAAGCTCTCATGTTACTAAGTTCTTCATGATAAGCATCTGAAAGTAATTATAGTGGTAATACAGAAATGCAAGAGAGTGAAAGAATTTCACTTTCTTTCTTTCCCTCTCCTTTTTCTTCCTCAATTACTTAAAAATTACTTACTATCAAATGCTGCAATAAATTTTATTTTACTTTTTTAAGTGATTTATATTTTGAATTAATAATCTCATATATTGATTTAAATCAAATCTTTACTAATTAATTAATTAATTAATATTGCCATAAACATAAATGAGTTATCGTTTTAAGATTATCCTTGCTGATACTAACAGTTGCTCTTTCCATGGATATATCGGATATCATTCCGGCAATCCGTTTCGCAGATACGTTATAGAATATGAAGAATAGAACTGATGAAAGTAATAGTAGATTTGCAAATAACATTTTATAAATTGATCAAATTTCCGGAAAAAAAAGGAATTGAGTGAAAATATATATTCAGCGTAATTCCCACAAAATCGATTAAAGAAAAAGAAATTTTTATTAATCGGAAAAATACGTAAGTATACGTAACGTATGATACTTCAGAAAATGATCAGAATTCGTTATACGCATATATTTGACGTAAAGAATTTTCGAACACAATATTTCATTGACTATAACGGAAAGAAATTTTCATTTAACTGGACGGATCATTTGTCTTGCATATTTCCACTGATAATTATCATCATGTAATAAGAAGTTTAGGCTCAAAGAGCGATATAATTATTTGGCTAACTGATCAAAGAAGTAATTTATCTATCGAGATTGAAAACGGAGATGTTGAAAAACAGATCCATGAACTGGAAGATCTTTGAGACCAGAAACTAGGCGAAGCTCTTACTGAGTTTCAGTAATAGACAATGGAATAATTGATAGGATAACCCTTTATGAGTTATTTTTAGTTTACAATTAAATTCTGAGCTAAATATTGGAACTAATTGGTAAAATGGAAGAAACTCAAAAAAGTGAACAAGTCAAATTTAACAAAATCTTGAATTCGATTTTGTTAAATTTGACTTGTTCACTTTTATGAAACATGATGGTACCTTAATGACAAATTCTTAATTAGTAATAATAATTCCACTAATACTTCCAATTTGCATAATTTTAAAAACAATTAATAAAACTTATTACTCACTTATCATTTTTCTTCCAAAATATTTTGCATGGATTTGCTTAATCTTTTTAAATGTTTAATGAATACGTTGATGCTAAATTTTCGGTTCATTTCAATTTCTTATTTCTGGCCAATAAGTATTGATAAATACTTAACTCTATTTTAACTGTCATAAGAAATTCAGTGTTTTCTGGAATTGAAGATTTGAATCTCCCTTTCTCTTTCTCTCCCTCTCTCTTTCTGTAACTTGTAGTTCGAAAATTCTCATCATAAGATTTGAAGACTCTTCCTCAATTTCAAAACAATTTTGAAAAAAGCGTGATCAATCGGCATGAATACACAATTAGTTAATTAAAAAAAAATTCAGAAATCAAAGTGAAATTTAGATAAAATTCTGCATCAACTTGCAAGACGAAGTTAGCTTAGCTAATACTTGATAGATGTTAATAACAGTATAGTTTCTTGAATTACTTTACTAAATTTGGAAGAGAAATGATAAGTAAGTGGTAACGAATTGATAATGAAGATGTGAAATTAGAAAGTTAAAGCGTATAGAGGAGAACTCTAAAAGTTCTATGATCGCTCTTCGTTTACTTAATTTCTAACAATGATTAATGTACATTACTCTCTGACTGTACGCACAGAAGTTCATCAATTAACAGCAATCGGTTCGTTTGAATGTTTTAAATTTTTTAAATTCAATTTCTGAAATTCATTTTTTTAATAAAATTATTTTCATGATTCATGATTTAACACATCAGAGAGTTGTTAATTTTGATACGAGTTTAACTCAAAAAAAAATCAATAAATCTTCTTATTACAAATAATTGAAATTAATCAATTCCGCACTGTCACTATAAATTATTAAATCTCAATTAATTAATTAAATTTATTATTACTTAAGAAATTCATTCTTAAAATTTTATTGTGGAAAAAATAAGATAATGCATGCAGTTTCTAAAACTGAATTTCCAACTTGTGAATGAATCATTGAAATTTTATGAAAAATGAGAAGGAAATTACTTACCTATCATTCACTTACTTACTTAAACAAAAACAGTAATAACAGATTGATAGCGCTAATTTACAAAACAGCGCTTATTTTATTAAGTTACTTATATTGTAAATTTTTTATAATCTATGTAATATTATTAGATTTTTATCTAAAAGAACTGCCGAAAATAGAGATTTTATGTCTCGAACAGGAATTTTCTTTCGAAAATTTTCTCGAAACTAATTTTTAGTTATAAATATTTTCGAATCCTTATATTTTAATGAATCATTATTTGTAAAATGTAAAACATTCCTATTGACATTTGCGCCAAATATTCCCACAGTTCTATTTTCCATCCATCCATGTCCATTTTCCCACATATAATTTGTACTTCAATGCTTGTTCCACCGCTTAGCTTTGTTTAAAATAATTAATTCAAACTTTCCCATTACAAATTGGCTTATCGCCAATTTTACTTCCATGTTCCATCTTCAGTCACACCCATTCCTTTATACAACAATTCTTACTAAATGTAAATTTCCGATCTTTGTAAATCTCCTCCTTCTAAAAATTTATCTAAAAAAAGAGACCATGAGATCAATAACAAAACAGAGTTTCCACAGTTATTTCATTTCTGTTTTCTTTATAGAAATTATTTTATTCTTCTTGCGCCACAATCTTACAATTCCTAAATTCTTCCGCAAAGAGACAAAGAAACCTCCTCAACCAAATCCAACTTCCACAATATTCAACCTCCAATTCAGTCTAATCGAAAAAAATCCATGACACCTTATGTCTCGCATTGAATTTCATGTCCCGTGTCCAAAGTGAAACAAATAAATTTGAATACCTTGATAAACTCTTTTGATAATTTAATAAATATTTTGATAAACAGGTTTAATGATAAGAAAACTGAATGATGTTAGAGTGAGATTTCCATTTCAATTCATTTAAATTCCATTTTCTATCATCGGCAAATATCAGTGATGAAAGTTTTAATCATTCAATCAACCGGTGAAAATATTAATACAAAAAATTCCCCATATTACTTTAAATAACTCTGAAATTCGATTAATTTCATTTATAAATTTTAGAGTTTACATTGCAACACAATTAAAATTACAATAGCATAAATATTAGTACACTTTAATTTACATTAAATTACATGTTGCTAAGTTTTTTTTTAACTTTTATAATAAACCAGTTTTTCCAGGTTTTGCCAAGTATTGGGTTGAGAGGAATGAACGATGATGCTTCGATTGGAAGTTGAGTTAATTAATTGAATGAATTAAATGAATAAAGTTGGTCAAATTCTACTGATAGTATTTTCAGGTTCCCACCAATTTAATCAAAAATTTTTAATGCATTACTAATTCGACTAACAGACAGTAAGTTTCCAGCTTTTTTCTATTCGTTTAAATTTTTTTTTTCACAACTAATCAATAATCGTTTTGCATATGATTTTGATTTTGAGTGCTTAAAAGAAGTGCATTGAAACAGGTTTCTCAGAGTTTTTTTAATATCACTTTTCAATTTAAGAATTAAGATATAAGGATTTTCAAGAAATTATCGGATGCAGATATCGAATATTAATTGTTTTATTTATTTATTCGTTGTTAATTATTAATTGTTTTATTGTCACTAATTATTGTTATCAATTATTAATTACCGATGAAATATTTTTATTTCAAAATAGTTCGCATACAATAAGAAATGATAATTGCATAAAATATTTAATCAAGAAATTCTCGTATATAATTATCAGGATAAATCTCGATTTCAACTACTAACATGTCATGTTAATTGCTTATATTTTCAAGTCCAATAAAGAATTAAGCATTCGCAAGCTTAAATGTTTATTTCATTCACATGTCAATTTAACTATCTAATCATGACATCTAACGATTGTTAGAATTTAATTACTTCCTGTTAATGCGTAAATCAAAACATAATTATCAGAAAAACCTAAAAGATCAAAAATCTTTTGATCTTAATCTCTAATCTCAAATATTTTTAAATTAATTTCTATGAGTCATCTTTGTAAAATGTAAGACACTTTCATGGCATCTCCGTGGGATATTCATTC
>JABVXU010000607.1:0-31924 GCA_013365365.1 Cruorifilaria tuberocauda
GTACAACAACACAATCTCTTCGAAATAAAAGGTGATTGATACGATCTGGCAAGAAAAGATAATTCAGGAAAAAACAAAAAGCATGGGATGAAAACAAAGAAAAGAGACATAAAAAGTAAATAAAAGAAAAAATGAATGAAAATGAAAAAGGCCGTTCCTAATTACGGGAGAGGGAAAAAGGAAAAACAAAATGCCTGAGCAAAATATTTACAACGATTATCGAACAACAAAAAAACGGAGATGGTTGATTTGGAGAAATAAGAAAGAAAATATATCAAAAAAAGATTAAAAAGCAAACGAAAACAATGTAGATGATTATTCATCGTAAACCAAAAAGCGAAACGTATGACTTGTTACTAATAATAATAAAGGCAGGACAAAAAGATTTATATATACATATATGTTCATTTTTCAAACAAATAAACGAGTAAAAAGAAAAACAACATTTATGCAAATTAAATATAAATAATGTCCCACTGAGACAAAAGCGCCTCGGTTTGTAATTTCAGATCATAAACCTAAAAAATCTCTGACAATAATTTATTTGGCAAGTAATGGTAATGAAGTCTATTCCTGGCTTAAAAATTTCTCATAAATTAATTAGTCCACCAAATTTCTAGGTTCTCCTATCTTTCTCAAAAAGTAAGGGAAATCCAACTGAAAGATCAACCACTTTTTGGAGACAAACTTATTTTGTCGGTGCCATAGGATCAGCTGGAGCTTCGTCACTGTGTAAAGAATCAGTTGTAGAACCATTTCTATTCGTGGAAGGTTCCATCAGTGGTGTCTCCTCAACAACTGATAATGAAGACGGCAATTTTCGATTAACATCTTTATCTCGTGCCGCAAAATTTTGTTCCATGTGCCGAACGATCAAGCGTAATGCCTCCACATGATCCTCCATTTCCTGAAACAAGAGTGGAATGGTTAACTCAATAGATATACAAAAAAGTAAAGGATATTTTTCTAAACAAAAATCGATGAAAAACACTGAAAAATTACATTTAAAACCCCATCCAATGAATCCATATGTTTCGGGCTAATTACTGTAAAAGGAAACGCGAGCGCCCAACAAGCGCTGACGAGTGACGAAGCACGAGCTTCCAGAAGACGTACGTCTACCTGAAGGTAATATTAGTTATATGTTTTCCTCAGAATTAACTCTTGCGCCTATTTATTATAAATAAAGTTAGGATTATTCGTGATTGTAACGAATATAATCAGGATTACTGCCTAATAAAAACAGGAACTTTGTTTCTTTTTCGTATTTTTCCAACTTCAAAAATGTTCGACTTAAAGAAAAACGGAATTAATAAAAATTAACTGTACCTGGCTAGCAGCCACTGTTCGTATCAAATCGTCGAAACGAGGCATGATTCGTGCAGTAGCTGTAACCACTTGCTCATTAAGTTTTGGTGCAATCGAATTAAGTTGGATAATGGAAAGTTTCTCGGTCAAAGCGTGGCATAGTTTTAGAACTACGACGCAATGCTGCAGCATGCCGGAGACATCATAAATCCATTGATTACTATCCAAAACTTGGGCTGAAAAAAGTGGATGACGTTTGAATAAACGGTTTCGGAAATAATTTTAGACCACAGAAAACTCAAAATTCAATTCCAATCACATTCCTACATATAATCGAAGTGCGATTTTAAAAATTTTCGACAACCACTTCTAAAAACTTCATATATCAATTTCTTCCCACTTTAGTTTCTAATACTAATCTTAAGCTTTTTCTGTATGAACCTAAATAATTAAATAAGCTAGGCATAAAATTTAACGCCGGCTGTTCACGAGAGTTGGAAAGATCCGATATAATCGAAAAACAACAGCAATGGATTTTAACGGATTAAGTTTTCAAAGATGATGTAGTCGAAACCACTGAGGTAATTTGCAGCAATGTGTGACAAATACAGTGCAAAGCCTATTACACTTGTAGCTGTGCCAATATGAGTGCATCAAACAAACGGATAATTGCGAAAGGTACATGACCTTTTTTGTCAAGTTTTGGAATATGACATGTGTTCTTGAATTCTGCATAAAAGTATTAAATTTGCACAAATTTAAAACCAGTCTATAATATGAAAATGAATACAATATATGAAGAATTTTCTTTATATAAAAGAGCAAGTAAATTTACCAATAAGAGGTCCAAGTTGCACCACACTTTCTACATTTTCATTATTAACTTTGGTGAAACGCAACGATGTCATCGCCGTACGCAATCGTTCCCTTGCTTGTACACGTCGTCGGCACATAACAATAAGAATGAATGATGAAAAACAAAACACAGAAGCTAATACAAACAGTGCCAAATAAACCACTATTTCCATTCTAAAATAAAAAAATCAAATAGGTTTAAAGAAAATGTTTTCCTGTCAATTAAGTTTTCCCTTTTTGGATTACTAATGCTATATTGAGATGAATATTTACTTCGCTGGTATTTTTTTAAAATAATGCCAATATCATTTATTAGGATAATAACAGCTTTGAAAAAAATAAAAGAAAACAGAGATCCAAGAAATGTAACATCTGAGGCGAAAAATGTTTTCTTTAAATATTAATACAATTAATGCTTTTAATAAATCGAATACGCGCGATTATCGATCTATTTCATTCAGTGTATTGTGATATAATTAGACAGGAGGATCAATTTCACTAAAATGAACGTATAAAAACAATGAAGTGATATTCAAAAATGCACACACTTCCAATAACTTCTACCAAGTAAAAGTATTTTATTTCTATTAGTTATCACCATCTATTTTTGTCACATTGCGACCTTTAGTAAATGACAATATATGAAGTGAGAAAAATAATTTATACTAAAATAAAATTTAACTTACATAAAACGTATTACCTATTTCAGATCTTCTATAAATGTTTGAAAGCCTGTTCCTCGTTGATTTAGCAATTTGAAGGTTACTAGATTACTAAAGTAACTCTAAGCAATCCAGTAGTGTCCCACTCAAAATTTATCTGAAAAAACAGAAACAACTTTTATAAAAATATAGATAATTGAACGAATACAGCATAAAGCGTTAGCTAGCACTTTAATATGTGTAAATAAATGGGCTACAACACGGTTTCGACAGCTGTCAACGACTATGACCCATGATAACTCTAATAAACTATCTGTCAGAAACGGAATTCAGAACAACAAAAAAAAAACATGAATGTCATTGTTTTAAGTGAACTGCCAATGATTAGACCTATCCATCTTACGAGAATCAGAGCATACCTGAACAAAATTTATTTAAAGTTTTGAGAAATGACATTAAGAAATTTATAAATTAACTAGATTCGCAAAAATACAATAATATCTGCTTGTCTATTCGTACCTAATATATATATGTGTATATGTGTGTATGCGTGAATATATATTTGTAGACATGTTTTATGCAGTGAAGTATAATCAGCACCCGATCATCTGTCATTGGTAGTAAGGTGACAGGGTAAAGTGGGAGCAACTGCAATCCAAACTACAACGGCGACGAGAGCAACCATCTTTCTTCCTTATAGCTCTCCCGACAAATGTCCCATCCAACAACATCAAGGCTACATTTTTCAAGATATGTAAAAAACACATAATTTTCATTTCTCAACAACGATTTTCCTCTGTTTCTTTCCCTCCTCACATTCCATTCCAAGGATATTATTTTCAACCGCTCCTCTCTTTCCTGAACAGTATCACTAGCTGGGATACTTCCCTCGAATTCAATCATAACACTCCACAGCTAAACTTATTATTCTTCCAAATCATGTTCAAACTACTAATTCCAAATATTACTGCGCCTTTTTGATTATTTGAATTCATTTAAGAATATGTTAATAAGTTAATTAATACTAGGAAGCCTTATATAAAAAGATCACTTGACTTGATTAATTTAGAAGTCTAAATCGGGCGAGATAAGCCCAATTTAAGATCTTGTTGTGAATAATCAAGCAAATTAGATCACATTATAAGCTCAAAAATTGAGAAATAAGCAGTCAAAAACCAACATTTACTTTAAGAAAAATTAAATCTAAAAAAAGAAAAATCATGCTCAAAAAAGTAAAAAAGTTGAAGAAGTTAAGATGAGTAATCCATACAAATGATTTTAATTAAAGCTAATTCGAATATATCTTTTAAGGTAATAAATCATTTAGAAGCAAAAGTAAATTGAAATGCATATTGCCAACCTTACCAATGCAATAACCCACTGCAAGAAATGTGTGATCGGCTTAAATCTTTAGAAAGAGAATAATGATGAATCACTTTTCGCAATTCTAACCACTTTCCTTTTTTCCCCAATTTCACCCTAAATTACTGTTTCCTGAAAATGAAATTGTCTATTGAATCTCACCACAGAAAAATTGCAAAAAAAACTCTAAATTAGATGAAACGGAAGGAGGTTTTCTCGTTTTCCATCACTTAATAAAACTTATAAAATATTATGAGCACAATTGAGATTTCTTGCTTGCGCAATAAGCATCTTCAGGGAGATATTTATTTCTAAACTTTAAAAACTAACTGATTTATTCAACTGACAATTTTTTCCAACTCTACGCATAATAATCAACGTTCAGAACATTTCACAGAAAAAAACAGATTTCTTACTGCCTTCCCCTGCCTTTTATGTTTCATTTCACTAACGCCATTCATAAATGTAAAAAAACAACGAAAATATCATTTTATACAGGAATAAAGAAGGTCAAGCTTTTTAAAGAATCGAAAAAAAGCCTAAGTTCGATAGTTTAGTCAACGAACAGGATGGACTTATCCACTCTGCAAGCACAAGCAATGACGTAAGTAGAGCAAAGTTTATCGTTTTCATCTATAAAAAAAGATGTATTTTATTATTTACTTTTAATACAAATCACCTATACGAATCAAATTACTAGGAAAAATTGAGAAAATTACAAGCAATCTATACCAATGGTTCTGTTTATGACACAACTCATGCATTCTGGTTTGTTTATGAAGAAAATTTAAAACATTTTAAAAAGATTAAATTGCGAAAACATTTTTGAAACAAAACATAGAACTTTCAAATATACTATAATGTTATGACGCTTGTAGACACTATCGACAGTCCCTTTGTAATTATTTTAATTAAATCATTTCAACCTTTTTTATGAGACAGATCGACAATTTAATTACTTGTCACTTACTCTATTAATATATTTACATCCCAAATCAAACTTCTGGCTAACTCTAATCTCATCCAGGAAAAGGGATTTTCTTCTTTTCCAGTATTTAAATCTCAATGGATCCAATAACATATTTTACTAATACCTAAAATATGCTTTCTGAATAATCTTCAAAAAATTTATCTGTATATACAGTAACGCAGTGAACTCACTGGTAATATCAATCCAAAAATTAAAAAAAAACCATTCAAAAATCAAAAGCTAAACTTTCGTAAAAAAAGCTTGATCATCGATCGGTAACAAATACGATGTAACGCAATTAAAAATCTTAAACACTGGCAACATGAAAGTATTTATTACAAAACATAAAAAAAATAAACTAATAAACAGTTGATGATGATTACATTAACCCCATTCAAAACATTTTCAACACATGAAAACAGAAATTCGCTAAAACAAAGGCATCACGAATATTAATGCATTATTTTATAATGAAAAGTGATGATACAATAAAATACTGGAAATTGTAAAGTAAGGATCATGAACATGAGACATGAGACACAAAATGAAATTATTGACTATTTGCATATTCTTTCTTCGCTTCATGTTAATAAATTCAAATGCCAGCAAATGAATTAAAATATCATCATGCCAGTTTGAATATTTCAGTGCTAGCCTTTTGTATTCTTCTGAAAAAAAGTATCGGTAAGGCAACTATTGAATATAAGAAATATCACTTTAAAAGTCAGGCGACTGATATCCACTTTTTTCATTAAAACGAAGAAAATCAATTATAACAAACAACAGCAAGAATGTATCATATCGCATATTCCCTCAGAGATAAAATTCTGTTCCACAAAAAGCGCCACTTTTTGGTCTATAGAAAACCGTAAAAATAAATTAAGTCTGATTTAATATTAAATTGATGAAAACCACTAGCAACTTTATTTTTTAAGAAAATCCTTCATTCAGTCCTTTTCCTTTTTTTTCAACCACAAAACTCAGCGATTTAATTTATTTTTTATTTTATTATAAAACAATATTAATCAGACAAAGAACTTTCAAATCACCAACAACTGAATCAACGAACAAAAGAATTGTATTCTGAGCTACAACCTTTCCTATGATCATGCTAGATGATCAAAACTCCATGCTAGAAGCTAATATGCAATTTCTTTATAATCGATAACTGTGTGAACCTCTGAAGAAAATCTTAAACAGGAGAATGTGGAACTTTTTGAAAACCAGTAAATTTATGAACGGGAAAAGGAAATTTCATGAAATCTTATAATCTGTAAATGAAAAAATGTTTAAATTGGAAGCAGTGGCTTACAAGAAGTTTGAAGATCGACGCAACAGGAAATTTTCTTGAAACACCAACAGCTTCAGCTACTAATTTTACTCGAAAAGCGCCTAAAAAAATAAAAACTGGTAAGGTAACAAATAATCAAATAAATTAACCAAATTTATTAGTCAGAAAAAATTTAATAACTTCTGAATTTAACATTTTGAATAAAAATTCGAAACAAACAGATATAAATTAATTGGAGCCGATTTTCTCAATAGTTTTTTATTTGCAGATTTGAAGATAAGTTTAATGTCTAATTTATGCTTCTGTTTTTGCATCTATACATGCATGATTTTTTCAAAATGATAGAAACTTCGAACTTTATTCAGAAAAATAAGAAGCGCTTAAAATTCTATAATGTGATAATTTTATGCTAGAAGCAGCAGCTCACCAAAAGTTAAAGATCGAAGCAAGGAAATTTTCTTCAAACATCAACAGTCTCAGCTACTAATTTGCAGAATGTGCCTTTAATTAGGGTGAGAAATTTTTGTTGCTAGACGATTCTAATTATGTCTAATTATGTCACTCGATGGATTTTGTAGTGACTCTTTAAGTAAATGAGATAATGAACATACTGAAGCTGTTCCAAGAAATTCTAAAAGTGTATTAAGAAGGGGAATAACCGTAAAAGCAGAATAATATGACCGCAGACTACTTAGATGTTTAATCTTGCAGCATAATCATAATTATTTATGCACAGTCACTATTTATACTGCATAATCTTATTTTGAAATTGATTTAACTCCTGTACTGCTGTAGTTTTTCTTCAAACTAACTTCTCTCTTGAACCAGCTAATGATGGTAATCAGCATTTTCTACCGAGTGATTCAATTTTATTGTATGCATAAATAGAAACTTCCTACATTGTAGATAGTTCATAGTAGACTGTTCTAGTTCTCGAAGAACTATGGTCTCCTATTAAAATCACTTTTAAAGCTAGAGTACCCCAGAATTAAATTTGATAGATACTAAAACTCAGTTTATTATTCGAAATCTAACCATCAAATGTCTCAATCAGCAATAAAATGCAAGAATTAAAATATAAAATACCTTTGATAGGATAGCATCGATTGCACTATCAATGATAATCGGAATTCACGACAGCGTGCTTCCAATACATTCCGAGCCTGCGTCTCCATAGTGTCTTCTAACAGCAGCAATTCCATTCTTTGACCCGGATTGCTAAATTCTATTTTAAATACTCAATTTAAAAATTTAAAAACTCATTAATACGTGAAATTTCTGAAAAATTTAGAAACAATACCTTATCTCCCTATTTCTGTTTGACATAATTCATTTTCGAAGGCATTTCGCGTTGACGACTTTGAATCTCTTTCTGTATATCATCTATATTATCTACTGGTTAATATATGCAGAAGAAAATGTTGTCAACTGCATTTTTTATGTTTTCAATCAACGAGAACGTAGGACTTCATAGTTCCGTTACATGACAAGCATTTGGTATCGCCGATCAAATCCATTTGTGACACAACTGCAAAATCTTCTCTGTTTATTGACAAGAATTTAAATGCTCGAAATCCGAATTTCTGAGCAATGAATGCAAAATAGCTGGCCGAAATGACCGAACAAAAAAACCTATCCGTCTGTAGTCAAGAATAAAATTCCACAGCCATTGCACATACAACTAACAAACGGCCATCTAAGATCGATATGAACCGCGTAAAAATTTGTTACTACAGGTAGGGAGAATGGTCTTAATAGTAACGGTGGCGTAGGGTCATCAAGTCAATTCCATCTAGAAAGTGAGGATAGGAGTAAAAGTGAAGATGCGAAGTTTCGTTGTCTGCTGTGGTATCAAGTGATGGTTTCATGTTGGAAAGATTCATGTATGATGTAAAATTAAGAATTTGTTATGAATTCTACGTTGATGGTGTAGCTTAAAGTCAGTTTTAAATTTTGTCAAATTTCTTTGGCGTGTAGTTGTCGCAAAACTGATTTAGATACTGTAACAGGTGGAAGGTGGAAGACTGAGGATTGATGCTTTAATGGTTAAAATTAAAAGCATTTAGGTTAGGAAACTGGAGAAATCATTAGTTTTTTATTATTTCAAGTAAAATGGCTGCTAACATTTCTAAGTATTATGTGATTACGAGCAAGTTTATGATCACTGTTGGTACGGATCCAGACAAGGGACAAGCTCAGGGCAAATTGTTATCCTAACCTTCGTCTGCATCTCTCTGCTTGTCATTTCAACTTTATTTCGCTCTTTCGGTGTTTCTCTCGAAACTGAACAAAGAGCTTATGTTCAGGTAAAATTTCAAGACCGATCTCCATTGTTTCAAAAAGACTTTATTTCATTCCTATTTTTCTTACTCTCTCTCCATATCTCTGTTTTCACCAATGAGTTTGCTGAAAATACAAATCTAGGAGATCATGATTCGATTAACAGTAGAAATTATCTTTTTTCACCGACAATAGTTTTTTCCACGTATAGCTTACTAAAGCGTGGAATATAAAACTTCAACTTCCTTATAAGGATGTCTTAGCGCAACATACCACTTCTTCATGATTATGAAAAGTGATATCGTGCTTGGTTTCTGCTTCAGGACAAGTGGGAAAATCATTGGTGCATATGTTTCATTTCCTCTCGTTTTTCAGGATCGTTTTTTCTCACTTAATATTATGTAGTAAATATGAATATGTTGTAGTGAACGTTTGTTTCTAAAGCACAGTATTTTCGAAAAAGTTTTGTGCAACAGTTTTTAATTTATTCTTACTTGTTATCTCAAATTTATTTCAGAATTTCTTTCCTGAAACGATAAATTTACCGATTATAGCAATGCTTGGCGGTGTTCAGAATTTGGAAAAAACTGAAAAAATAGCTGATGAAGATTTCACTTTCGAGAAACAGCAAGAGCATCTTTTGATGAACAAACTTGCGGCAAACGGCAAATCACCAATAAAACCACAAAGTGCCTTTCTGCAGAAGAAACTACAGCAGCAAAGAGTATGTTTTACTCCAAAATTTTATGGTTTTCAAAGAATAATGGGAAAGAGATAAAGTTAGTTAATGGTATGCTTCAAAACTATTGCAATTAAAAAAATTTTTCACTTTCTCGCTTCTGTTTATAATGCTGATAAATTTCATTCGAAGGAGAAAAAGATACCTGGTATATCAAGGCATTATGAATATATGTATATAATACATGTATATATATATAAGTTAGAGTTAGTGCAAACAATCTGGTATAGATAGAAAATCTCTTTTTACAATTCCTTTGTATTTTATGGTCATTTTTTTTCTAATTAAATTTAGTTTATTTCTTATAGAAATTTTTTGATTCTGGGGATTATGCAATGAATAAACAAAAAACAAATCCATCAGCGAATTTCCCTACCACGAATTTGCAGAGCACTGTGCACAGATCTTCTTCAGTTTCTTTATCTACACAGGTATATTCTGTGAAGTTTTAATTTAGGAGATCGAAAATGATATGATGTTTTAAAGTTTTTCATGTTTGAAGATGGTTGATTTCGGATAGTTTAGTTTTCGTCACTAAAGAAAATTTTCACTTTCTGTGATTTAGATATAGCTTGATATCCTATAAGTAGGAGAGTTGATCTCCATGTAATAATGAGCGTCTTATGTGTTACGAAGAGTTGTATTCAGGGTCGTCTTTTAGCGTGTTGAATTTTCGGCATGCAAATTATTTAAATACCATTCTTTAAGTAGTATTTATCAGTTTACTTTGAATTTAGAAAGATTGTGGTCATCGCCTTTTTAGCACCATATTCCATACCTCTGAAATTCCATGTTTTTTGGCTTAATTTTAGTGTTTAAATTTGTTTTATTATTTCTGCCCTTATGTTTTAGGAAGAAGTGGATACACCGCTAAAAATTGATGTTTCACCGACAATAAGAGATGAATCATTGCTAATTCCTCGTCCCGATACAGTTCCACAGCGTAAATCATCGATTATTTACCCCTCTGTACATAGTAAATTAAGCCCACAACCATATATTCACCACTCAACGCACGATAGCGATCCTCTCCCAGGACCCTAAAAATTTTTCATGATTCATTTGTGTTCCAAATATGCTTGCTTCTCTATTTTTCAATCCAGCTATGTTTTGCTTAACGAAACAAACATGATGGGAGTTTAAGGTCTTTCAAGGTATTTAAAATTATTTAGGAATGATCTCAGATCTCGCGCAAATCTAAGAGATCGTGAGACTCTAACAAAGTGCAAAGGAAATCACTGTAGGATTCGTTTTAATTTTGAAATGTCGTCGAAATTAGTCTTAAGCTTTCCTAAAGCTCAAAAATTCAGAATTTGGGATTTCACTTTATATTGCTTGCTAATTGCCGAATTTATCATAAAAATTTAAAGCATGCTTGCATTTTGGATGTCCCCCTTTTCACCCTTCTTTCGTAGGTTTTTCTTTATTCATACAATTCTTTTTATTTTATATGAAAAACATCTAGTTGTCACCCTTAGACTTATAATTTGTTTGTGAAGTCGGTGTAAAATTTATAAGCATGAGGTCCTAACCCTGGGATCCAATATGGTTGAGTGTGTTCTCCAGAAAAAACGTGAGATTGGTTAGTTGGATTTTAGAATGCTTTCATAATTTTAGTATGATTGAGGATGAGTCTCCGATAGCTTGCGCTCTATAGGTCCAAACATCTGATAACATCCTAGAGGATATTTTGCAGATTACCATGCACTCTCACTTAGGCAAAGATAATTCATTATTTACAATTTTGTTGCCACTCGTAGATTCTTGGAACTGTATTCTTGTTTCTGTGTTATTATGTGCCACTCATTAATGCTACTGTAAATGGTTCTTTTTTCGTAAGCATGCAGTAAAACGGATTTTTATTTTTGAAATTTTCAGCATTCAACAAAATGAAGCCAAGAAGTCAAACCACTAACCGATAAAGTAATTATATTCCTAAGTAATGATATTGAAATTTTAAAGGGATCATATAACTGCAAGGACATTAGTCACAAACAACCTAAAATATACCACTTAGATTTATTAAAGAGTTCAGCCATGACACCGCGAAAGCTGGTGTGTATTTCTGCATTTCACGATGCTTTTAATTATGTGACATTAAATAGCAAATGTTCTTATGATACAATGAGTTAGCAACGGTGGCAAAGATGATTTTCGAAATTTTGCTCGGTAAACTCTGGTCACTGCAATCTCAAAAGCGCTCCAATTTGGGAATATAATTTCCAATTAGCATAAGAGATATGAAAAGAGAAAAAATTGAAAAATATTTTTAATTATAATAGCCAACTTGACTTCGTAAATAACTTTGAGATTGTAATAATCTACGCGTGTCGATCAACAAACAGGACCCTGAATTATCTTTCTTCTGGAAGCAACTGAAGATTGATGTTATTTGTTGCAATCACGCTTTTAATTGTTCATTTGGAAGTATTAAAAATAGTCTTCCCTTCAAAATCAATAAATTAATTGTATTTATCTCTCGTAATTAAGTAGATTAAAAACAGCACACTGAGAGACAAACTGTGATATCACTTAACAATGCTCTATTCCAATTTCACGAAACGCTAAAAAATGCCTCTTGCTAAGCAGTACTTCCCACCAAATAAATTAATATTCATGATAATAAGTATTTACATAAAATTATATTGCTTCCCAATCTTGAATAGCGGATGAAACCCTTCCAAAACAATACCATTGGGAAGCCAGTATTACTACATGAATAAAAAAGCAATAATTCATGACGAACAGAAAAGATTCTATGTGCTTGCACTGGAACTACCAATTTTCAGGACATGTAGAGAAGCAAGCTTCCAAGCGTTGACGATTTCCGTGATACTTCGACAATTAACAGCCATATTTAAACGTTTATCAAATTGTGTATTAATATCAACCAAGCTAATACCACCATACGACCATCGATCACGCCATATGGATGCCCTGGTTTCCGGATAGTTTAAAGGAACCACTAGCCGCAACGGTGGCACTAGAAGCTGAAAATACGAAAACAAAGAATTATGATCCAAAAGACAAACTGCTGCAGTTCAAAGAACTTTTTATCAACCGAACAATGAAATCCGGCAATTGATATTTATATCAATAAAATCACTGATCATTGATGATGATAAAATCTTTAAAAAAACAAACAATATCATTTTCGATAAATACTTGAACTTCTGTACAATCATCCGATATCGGTATAAATTCAGGGTCAAATCTAAAATCATACTTTCATCAAGAAAAAAATAGCCTTCGACACTGTATTCACGTTCAAATATCACATTCTAAAATGGAGTAAGAACTGATATATTCAAAAATGCATATATAATGCATATCATTAAGTATTCATAAATATTACCTGTAATTATATGGCCGAAGTTGGTCAGATGCTTCTTGCGGTAATTCCAGCCGTGAACCGTCCTGGCACATCACCACTATGCGTTCTAAAATATAGTAAACCAGTAATTTACTAAAAATTTATGAACATGACTATTTTCTACGAAGAAAACTTGATTCTCATAAAATCAGTTCCTAAACATGAAACATTATTAATTGATCGTTGAGAAAGAATAAATAATGTTCCTGGAAACAAACCATCCGAATCTTCCTCTATTTTAATTCGTTTTACCGGTATTACATCTTCTCTACTCCTTGTTTTTTCTTCTTTAATCAAACTAATTATCTTTTCTGGAACTCTGGAATTCAGATAAATTCATGATAACTTCAAATCTATGGCTGGTCTACAAAAAGATAATAGATAAGGTAAAATGATATTATGAGTTAAATAATATCGAATGCAATTGCTGAACAAAAGATTAAAGTGACTGTTTTCAACATATGAAATGGAAATTTAAGGTTGAGTCGCTCAAATCTAATTAATCAACTAATGAGATTAAAAAATTGTACAGCAAATTCAACAGGCCTACTTTATAGTATATTGATGGAAGTCACCCCAAGGATCTGGAAGTGGTGTCTTTGTGGCATCACCACTCTCTGAACGTAAAGCATCTATTAACGGGAAACAAAGTGAATCACGTTCGATTAAATTTCTCACACTAACAACCAACTTTTCCAGAAGTTTTAACTCTACTTTCCTGTAAAGTTGGACATTTGAACAAAATTAGATGCATTAAACGGATAAAAAATAAAGCTAACTGTGCATGATTAAAATTCATTATAGAATTAATAAATTTAATCATTAAACATATTAGGTCACATTTAAAAAAACATTTAGAATTTAGAAATTATGATACATTGAGTTTTTCATAACATATCGGAAAGTAATATCAATTGAATTTTTACCGTCTGTTTTCCATTATTTCAAGAAGACGCTCAAACTTCGACTTCGGTGCTTGCCCATCCAAACTATAAGCAAAAAAGATGTATTGGAATAGTACGAGAACAGCTATCCTAATAATCACTGCTTGGTTTGAAATTAATCCTTTATGCCATTAAAAACCGCTAAACAGCAAGTAGTCAGCAGACTCTTGGATTGACCTGATTTACCTTTTTCTCATGACATAAAATTCAAATGCTTGAAAATAAAAATGAGTCAAAATTACCGGTTCCTTTCGAGCAGCCTTTTTATATGTTCATGATAAGGTTTCAACAACTCTAATTTCTGGCTGTAAAGTGGTTCATCTGAGTTTTTATCACCTTCACTTCCTGTACTATGTGTCGGAGCCGTGCTTTCTAAAAATTTCTTTAGAAGAATCGGTTGGACTTTGAGAAAAAACCATTTTATACTCAAGTTAAAAATTTTTCCAGAATTTTTTGAAAATTAGAGAACTTTACCAGGATGATAATGCGTATAAATTGCAGATGGAACACTGCTTGGTCCTTTATGATGCAATGAAGAAGTCTGCTGCACAGTAGGTCCAACAGATGATGGTTGAGTAAGAGTAATTTGTTGTTGTGAGTTATAATTTTGAACATTTCCGGGATCTTGAGATTGATACTGTATATTTTGAGAAACACTCATACCACTCGTCATGTAATGATTCTGCATGCGTCTAAAATTCCCTTTTACAAAAACTTGAGACCAGGCTGCATGTTTTATCATAAAAGTCTTCAATTCAACACAAATTGAATACGTAGATCAAACGATATGAATTTAAATTTAAATTCTTAGTCATGGAGTTTTATACAGTTATAGGCTTTTAACATTTTAAATCACCAAATGATCTTATTTCAAATTTCTTGAAACTTACTGTACAGAGACCTGTGTGGGTCCTATTTGTGTCATACCCGCTTGCAAGGAAACATTTTGTGCTGGATATGGTACTGGACCACTTTGGACAGTTCCCATACGTACCATTTGTGTACTTCCTTTAAAAAAAATAATCATTAGACGAGTAAATTTCAAGATATTATCCAATAAATCCCTTCTAATTTTCTTCGAATTAATTTGAAACTGGGCCTCATCTTGAGATTTCCACTTAAATTTATTAAGAGACAGACCTTGAGACATACCAACTTGCTGATTCAATCCAACACTAATCATCATTCCACCAGTATTCATCGTTCCTTGTCCTGGATACTGTTGTGTTAGCTACAAATGCGAATAGCAATGAGAAAATCCAATGTATAATTGAAAGAGGACCAAAATTAATTAGTCTGAGAAAACCTATCACAGCTTATCAAAATGAATAAGGAAAGGTGCCCGCATTTCCCACTTTAGGGGTCTGGATAAGATGAAACTAATTTAACAAAAAATATATAATGCATTTAACTTTTTTATCCACTTATCAAATTCATTCAAATATTAAGCCATTTGATCAAGTAATTAATAAGAGTGAATTCTGACCCGAACACGTCCTTGTATAAATCCTAGAGCAACTTGTCGCTTTTTTTCAGCATTTGTTTCTGCATTAATTTGTTGCTGAGCCATTTGTTGTACTTCGGGTGGCAAGCGCGATAATGCATCACTCATTGTCCTAAAATGAGCATTGAATAAGATCAATCACTTGACAACTTTCAAATCTGTCAGTTTTGAAGAATTGAATTCGACACCAATAAGTTCGATGCAAAAACATGCAAAACGAGTAAATCGTGCACAATGGGAAGAGAAGCTCGACTACATTTGTTCAAAATGAAAGTAAATAATATACAGTAGTCTTGGCTGCATTTGTGGATTTTGTACGTATTGTCCTGATGCTATTTGCACTGACTGCTGACCGGGCTGCATCATCGTCATACCATACCTGCAAATCATTATGTTAACTTATCAAATTAAATTGAATATTCTGAATTATAGAAAATTTTGTAGACTTCAAAATACTTCTCTATTTGCTTATGCATTATTCATTCATTCAATAATTAAAAGTCATTCTACTTCTCTAATCTCTATATATTCTGCTTAAAGATTCTGAGAATGTTGAAAGAAGACTGCAGCATGCTAGATAATTATGATGAAACGATGCTGAACACTTGTAACTTAATTACTTAATCATGACTTAATGATAATTGTTAATGGTAAAATGAAATAAATAAATTGATAAGAGCATTTGCAAGTATTCTTCCACAGGAATCATACATTTTCAGTAATTTTGGTATTTTTTTTTAAATAATTAGGACAAAGAGTAAGAGAACTGGTGTGTCTTTTGAGAAAGTAAATTCTATCGGAATTTTTTTATTACCACTGCACCGGCAAAAGTTGAAAATATACAAATTTAAACAAAATTTTCGGAAAAAATCAACTACCTACCTTTGTTGTCGATGCAGATGTTGAGGTGTCACTGTTGTTGGCACAGAAATCTGCAAACAAATATGCTAAATTATTAAATGAAACCTGTTTAAATTTAATTTCTATCATCTATTCTCTATACCGCCTCACTGATAAGAGAATGACGAGTGAATCAAAATGGCTAAGTTACTGAATGACTCAATAGACTGACCATCCGTCACTAACAAAAAGGAAAACGAAAAAAAAACATGTGAATTAACAAATAAACGTGAAATCGTAAAAACAAAATTGCAATTTAAAATGACTGTATGATTGTGACTTAAAATAATGATTATAAAAGTAAAAATTTAACTAAATTGAATAAGCAATGCTAAATCTGTCCTTCTGATTCCATCCAATATTTGCTAACTTATCACAAGACCAACTTGTAAAAATTTGAACAAGAAAAAAATAGCAAACCATTCGAGGATTCTGCATTCGCTGTCCATGTTGCATTATAAATTGCTGTTGATCAACGTAATTCATGCTTAAAATTTAATCTTTTGTACGCGAACTATTTTCACCAAATATGTAAAACTCATAACAATAAATCACCAAAAAAAATAGACGTCAACATAATCTTTGCTGTTGGAAATAATAATTAGCAAATTGGACTTGAACCAGTGCCACTTCCAGGATGGCGGGGAAGGCGAAGCGCAGCGGTGCAGATTTTCGGTGAGGTTGATGCTTCAATGGTGGGTGGGGCGGGACCGCTTTCAGTAATTTCAGTTTGGCGAAGAATTCCTCCAAAATTTCCGTAATTACTAGACTCTGAGAGCTGTGAAGATCTATGATAACATTTCTTTCGACTTGCATATAAACTGATAAATCTTTTTCTTACCTTTTAGAGATTACGATAATTCCCTTTGTTTCGTTATCCATAAATATTTAACGGTTCAGTGCTTTTGCATTTGCGAAGTCTTTGCGAAGTACAATGAATTCGCGATATAACATAAATTCGAAATCAAATTGAAATTTTTGGTAATGTTAATTATTGCAGGTCGAGAAAGAATGACTAGGAAACAATCAGATTGTGAAACTTTCCAAAAGGTACCATACTGCAATTCCCTTTTTGTTCCTATTTTAATTCCTATTTTAAAGTATGAACTGTTATTATGGTTACACGCAATAGGCTCACTTTTGATTAGCAATGAAATGGATCAAAATAAACGATATCTAATTAGTTGAGTAATTTTATTGAAGAATTGCAAAAAAGTTTTAGTAGTTTTACTTTATCATCAACAATATTCTCTTTCCCATTTCAAATCAAAATATCAGTTTTTTATGCTATATGTTTGTAACTAGCTAGTTTTAAAACCCGTTTTTTATAAATTTTCATAAATAATTGAAAAAAGAGAAGCCCACAAAGTGCAGAAAATGATTGTTTCTGCTTGGCAAATTCACTGTAATTTACAATAAAAGTACTGCTATTTTAATTGCAGCTCGACGCTTCAAGAATTCGTAATGTGTGCATAATTGCTCACGTGGACCACGGCAAAACATGTCTTGCTGACTGTCTTATCTCATCAAATGGATTAATTTCGACTAGGATGGCTGGTAAATTACGTTATATGGATAGCCGTAAGGTAGCTTCTCTTGTATACTGTTCTGGATTTCATTATAAGAAATAAGATATTAAGGATCTTAAGTTGTTCAGTAGTTGGGAAATTGTATTTTCTAAAACACAGTTTTGGAATCAAAATTTGATATTTAGATTCTGAAATTATATTCGAAACATTTATATGGATTTATAAAATCCTTTGAATATAATGTGTGGATTCTCTTAAAGATTTAGAAAGTATTCAGGATGAACAAATTCGTGGAATAACGATGAAAGCTTCGGCAATTGCTCTTGTATACGATGATAATGTTATAAATTTGATTGATAGTCCTGGGCATGTTGATTTTTCCGATGAAGTTTCTTCAGTGTTGCTGTTGTCAGACATAGCTTTTTTAGTGATCGATGTGGTTTGTCGGAAATTTTCGTTCTCTTTAAATTTTGAGTTTTTTTTTATAATTGATAAGTTCTATTGTTTTTGATTTGATCTAGTGAGCGTAAGGTGTTTTGCAACCACATAAAAAATGCCCAGGGTAGGGAGCCTGAAATAATCATGTTGTGCTTGCGTGCCACAATTACCAGTTAAAGTTTAACGGACTGAACTTTATATCTATCCCACTGACTGGAATGATGCGCTTCAAAATAATTAAATCAATACTGGAAAATCAAATCAGATTTAAAACTCCAAGCTTTGCTTTTGTGTATCTTTTCAACTTTGTAAATCGTTTCTATTTTTGTTTAGGTTGAAGGACTTTGTTCCCAAACCGAGTTTCTCCTTCGGCAAGCAATCCAGTTAAATTTGGAAATAATTCTTGTTTTCAATAAAATTGATCGATTAGCTGTAGAAATGAAGCGGACTCCTGCTGAGGCTTTCGCTCACATAAGGTGTTTGTTGGAACAGGCAAGTTTTGGCGCTGGCCAGTGCACCATTTTTTGAGATTGCACTTTGTCTGGAATAATGACTTTAGGCATAACTAAGATTTGTGAATCTAAAAAACAATTGTTATTCCAAGTTACTATTTGGAGTTTTTTTGGAACTAAAAGAATGAATATGGAATCAAATATGAATTATTTCAGGTTAACAGTCGCATCAGTCAGATTATTTCTGGTGTTTTAGTGGAACAAGAAGATTGGCATGGTGTTGAACGTGCTGAGAAGGGCTTGTATTTCTCACCAGAAAATGAAAATGTTATTTTTGCTTCAGCTTTGCATGGTTTGTTATAAGCATTGTCATATATTCCACTTTTTGGTTTGAAAGATTTGAAAAATCCACCATTTCAGTTTCACTGAAAGCCGCGTATAAATTTCTTGCGTTTTTCCAGGTTATGGATTTTGCCTGTCGGATTTTGTCAGAATTTGGTCCAAAAAAATTAATGTACCGGAAAAAGATATATTATCAAAACTTTTCACGGATTCATATTTTTCAAAAGGTATGATCAAAGAAGGAGCAGAATGTCTAGGAAAGAAGACGTTATTTGAGCAGTTCGTATTACAACCATTGTGGGATGTTCATAAATCCGGCCTTTTAGATGAAGATCTGCAGAAATTGAAGGTTTATTTTTACTCTAAATTCGTAATAATTTTTGATAGTTGTGAATGGCTTGATATCAGAAAGCTAATATTTAATGGATGCACGCAGTTTTTTATCTGATTTCAGGTATTTGCTAATAAAATGAATGTAAAAATTCAAAGCAGACGGCCAGTAGAAGCATTCGATGAATTTATGCGTGGTTGGTTTCCTCTAACGATGGCTTGTTTCCGAGCTGCTGTCCTTTCATCACCTTCATGCCAGTCCTTCACACATCCTTGTCGCTTAGCATCGTTATCCATGAACGAAAATCATCCTCTTTATGAAACCGTCAAGGCATGCGACAGTTTGGCTGCTACTGTCATTTATGTTGCTAAAATACTGCAATATGGAGAAACCGTATTAGCAATGTGTCGTATACTTTCTGGAAGTGTCCGGAAAGGGGATCAATTGTTTTTGATTAATAATAAGCATTCAAATGGAACTATTCTTGAAAAGTATATATTTTGTATGTTTGCTTAGTGATCAAATACTGTTGATTATAGCATTTTATTAGACCATATTTGAACACTAACCTCAAATAATTTCTGTTTTCATTCTTTACTTATCAAACAGCATTTAACTTCCTATAGGTGGTATAGTTTGATAGAAAATTGCGTCATCGCCGGAATTTTTTATTTTCGATTTCTCCATATTCAACTTTTGTCAAGTCATCTCATTTCTGAAATTTTAGGCCAATGGTAACTATTTCCGGAGTTTACTTACTTATGGGTCGTGAAAAAATCGTGGTTAATCGAGTTGTCGCAGGTGTGGTATGCGCAATCGAGTTTCCGAGCGAAATATTAGCAACAACTCTTTGTAGCGAAGCAGTTTCGGAAGGATTGATTCGCGTTGCACATGGTGCGAAACCGTTGGTTCGTGTGTCAGTACAACCAGAAGGCGGTTTAGATGAATTGAAAAGTTTACGAACTGCTTTGAAGCAACTTAGTGTTTTAGATCCAAACATACGAGTAATCGAGCAGGAAAATGGTGAACTAGCTATGTTTGCCGCAGGTATCATTTTTCTGCAATTTAGAAGTTCCGGTTCCTTCTTTAGTTTATGTAATATCTTTTTTGGCAGATCGATTTTTCTAAATTCAATTTTGACTACCTAAATTGAGGCATCTAAATATCCAAATATAACAAATATAAATATCCAAATATAAAAGATAAAAGAAATGTAAACGCGATAATTAGCGATATCCACTGTTCCTTTACCTCCCCTTATTTCAGTTTTTTTTACAAGAAGATCTTATATCCGGAACTTGATAGGTCCCTAGGATCTCTTATTGCTCTCACTCAATCATTTTTCATCTCTTCTACATATTTCTAGGAGAAGTTCATCTCCAAAAATGTCTCACTGATTTGTATGATATGGGACAGAGAAATATAAAAGTATCGGAACCATCTGTACCTTTCTTCGAAACTATAATTTCTATACCTGGAATATCTAGCAGTTCATCACAACCTGTTGTAAGCACGCGCTTTTTTTCTCTCGAAATAATGGAAATTTTCGGAATACCGGACTGCAATTCTTTTATTAACAAATTTGTAACTTTCATTAGTAGGATTTCATTAATTTATTAATTCGCCTAGACTTCATAATTTTTTCATCGTTCTTCAGCTTTTCACATGCAATGGCATGTGGAATGCTAAACATTAGAAACATCAATAAGATGGAATGACCTATTTGATTAATGTTTATGTTTTATGTTACGTTATTTTAGGATTGTAATATTCGTAACGGCTTGGCTAAAATAAAATTGCGGGCAGCAGCATTGCCTCGAGAACTTGTTGAAGTTTTGGAGAAAAATGAAAGTATCTTGCGTGATTTGCGACACGGAAAATTTACCCCAGAAGTAGAGGATTTGCATAAAATTTTGCTGAACGATTGTGTGAATTGGCTGAAGGATTTAAAGGGAAGTTTTTGGTCAAAACAGCGAATTGAGCAACTTAGGTATACGTTTTGCAGTATGCGAATTATTGATTGCATTTGGGATATATACTAAGTTTTTTTGACAAGACTGATGGGATACCTTGAAAATTAATTCAAAACATTAATGTATTTGATTTAAAAAACATAATATGAAGTTTTTAAAAAAGAATGAATCTATCTGTCAAACTGTTTATTTGTTCGGCCGGAAAGTACAATTTTTTTCAGTTAAAATTGCATAATATTTATTAATTAGTTATTGAAGACATTATAGAACGCTCTGCTTATTTACAAAACTCCACTTTTGCTCTTCTTTTAAAATGCAATTTAATCTTTTCATTCGTTTCTTAATTTTTTTCAGGTATTTTATCAATAGGATATGGACATTTGGACCGCCGCGAGCTAGGTTTAACATACTGTTCAATGCAACTAATGATTATGATAGGCCATCTATATGGGAGAGTAAGTTTTTTCTTCGTAACTTCGTAACTTTTTTTTTTCATAACTTTAGAGAGTTCCAGTTATTCCTTATCATTTGAGTCCTGTTCTTTTATAATTTATTGAAAACGAATGATGCCATAATTTGCAAGACATCGCAAAATTGTGATGTTGATGAGAAAGGTTTATTTTCTTCCTTTCTTTGCTGAATTTATTTTCTTCTAATGAGGCTATTCAATGGCTGCATATGATCGGTATATTATGAAAGCGCTAAGTGCAAGGAATCTTTCCTAATTACATTTTCTCATTTCATTTTCTCTTTCAGAAGTTTCTTCTAAGTTAGCATGCTTTGATCAATCGATAATAGCGGGTTTTGACATAGCAGTAGGAGCCGGTCCATTATGTGAAGAACCAATGTGGGGCACTGCTATCATTGTTGACGAATGGACAGTAAAGGAAGTTGATGATCCAACAATGGCTGGTGCCTTAATATCCGGAATGAAGCAAGCATGCAGGTCAATTTTTGAAATTTTTTCAGTATTCTTTTTATTGGTAGGCATTAAACATTGAAAAAAATTATGAAAACTGGAAGGATTTCCAATTTTTAGTCGATAAGATAGAAGCTAATTTGCAATTTACAATTTAAAATCTTTCAAAGAAATCATTAACCATTTTAAAATGTAAGCACGCTTAGCTTTTAAAACTTCTGTGACGCGAAAACGTAAATAAGATCGATAGAGCTGCTTTTAAGCGTTATGTATTATTGCTGCCCAGAAGTAATTTTATTTATGAGACTCTTTTCTATTTTCTTAAAAATTTTTTCAAGTGATAAAATTTATTTTTGAATTTATTTTAGGGAAGCCCAAAAAAGGCAGCCACTTCGACTTATGGCTGCAATGTACAAATGTACAGTGCAAACAAATGCTCAAGCATTAGGCAAAGTGCATACGGTCCTTTCTCAAAGGCGAGCAAAGGCATGTTTTGAAAAATAACAGTGTTGACTTTTTATGCAGAAGTTTTGTAGAATCTTTTCGATGTGAAATTAGAATTCTAAATAATTTCATTATTTTTCAGGTACTAAATGAAGATATGAATCAAGCGAGTGGGTTATTTGTTGTTGAGGCGCATTTACCAGTCATTGAAAGCTTTTCATTTTGTGAACAGCTAAGAAAGAAAACAAGTGGTCTCTCATCGGGTCAGCTAGAATTTTCACACTGGGAAATAATTGATGAAGATCCATTTTGGGAACCTACTACTGAAGATGAGGTTTGAAAATTTTATAACAATTTAAATCCTGAATATTTTTAACTTATAACTTTAAATTGGAAGTTGATTTTAGGATGAATCAAATTTTTTGAGAAAATGAAGGACTTAAATTTTCAGTGAACAAATCAAAAGTCCAAGTTCACAATTATCTGATTCATTATTTAGGTTGAGTTGTATGGTGTTAAAGGTGACGCCATAAACCGAGCTCGTGTTTATATGGATGCAGTAAGGAAACGAAAAGGTTTATTAACCGATGAACTAATTGTAATTAACGCTGAGAAACAGCGTACTTTGAAAAGGAATCGTTGATCATTGAAATACCTTCTTGAAAATAAGAAATATGGGTAAATATAACTTCAGCAACGACTTTGGAAATTTGCTTTCAAGTTGAGTGGTATTCTTTTTTTATCTTTTTGAAATTGTTCGTCTCGTAAAAAAATCTTTTTCTCTGATAGATTTTGAGTATTGGCAAAGAAAGATCGAGTGAAAATCAAATAAATATAAAAATTCATATTAATAGATGTGAAAATTTGCATTTGCATCGATTTTAATTAATTTTTTGATCAAATTTAAAATTTTTGATCAAATCATATGCTCAGAATTTGAGCATATGTCTTTCCTATTCTTGATTATTTTCAATGATGAGAATACAAAAATGCTAATATCGAACATTTGTTTTTATAGTTATTCAAACATGCGATGTAAGCATTTTTGTATCACTTTGAAATATAACAGAAATTGATAGGTCATTTGAATTACTTATCTTGATCTTTCTGTTCGTCTCTCTTAAAAATTTCTGAAATTGCAAAGTCTTTCGAAGAAACCTTTTCGAGAATTTGCTATTTCAGAAATTGTTGTTTCAATTTTTCGTAATCTTAATTTTGGATTTAAGTAAGAAGTGAAAAAAATTTTTTTTTGTTTGAACAAGACAAGATTTCTGTGAATAAAGCAAAGAAGGAAATAGTATCGAAAATAGTTAATTGATCATGGATAGATTATCATCCATCAGTTAATCATTTCATTCCTCTTTTAACAATAATGTCACAAGTTTGATAGTTTCATTGTTTACTTCTTGAAAGAGACTTGTAATGTTTATCTATTGGTGGATGATTCAAAGTTTAATATAATTTCCATGAGAAAAGCTACCAATGAACACGTGGAATCAAGCATTGTTATGTTGACAACAAATCATGTTAATGTCTAATTTATGATTAAATGAGGAAATTCGCATCATTTATAGTTTATAACAAAAAAATATCGAGCAGGCTAAGAGATCGAAGTAATAGATTTATACTTATCATTGAAAGAATAATACAGAAGACCCTTTTCTCTCATATTGTGTAACTTTGAATTTATATTGAACGCGTAATTACAACTGATGGCTTGAAAATTGGGATTGCAGAAATAAAAATTATTTCAGTTTTCAACTTTTAATAGAACGAATTGGATAATAAATTAGAACGGTCGTATTTAACATCTCCCTGAAGAATAAATCATGCAAATCTAAATTACTGAAGGTAATTTTAGTAAAATGTGTGAACAATATTGTTATCACCACTGCAATACTTAATTCATTTGCAATTAATTAATAATGTAAGAAGTAAGATAAAGAAAGGTGGAAAAAAAAAACATATAACCAAGGTGGGGGAGATTTCAAGCGAAAGTAAATTTAGATTTGAATAATATAACTAGTCTAAAGAAGGTATCTACGCAATTTAGTTGTATGTTTGGAAGAATTCTGTTGAAAATTTGCTAGTTTAAGTTTGATATGTTTGTAAAACGAAAAATGAAAAAAAATGAAGTAAAAATGAAATACTGTCTTTACATTTCGATATTCACCTATTTCTTACAGGTGACATCACACGGGCATATACCAATTCCAAATTACCCGAACAAATGGCACGACAAATATTTTCCACATACATACATACAAATACGAATTAAAGCTGTTCATTGCTTAGAGAAACTGTATTTTCAGATTTCGAAAATCTTTAAATTTAAAACTTTATTCCTAGTCAGCAGGAATAGAATCTAATTATAGAGATTTTGTCTGAGAGTTCTTGTAAATCCGATACGACTATTTTGTAAATGGCACTATTTTCAAAATCTTATGGACACATTATAATTTGTTTAATCTACCAAACGTCCAAAAAAAGTAAAAAATTCGAAAATTTTTTAAAAAACTTCAAATAATCATAAAGATATCTCAATCTGAAAATCATTCGCCATATGTGGAAATTTACAAATAAAGTGAGGGTAAGTTTACACACAATGTACAATATCATTTGAAATTTCTGACTTTCATTACTATTTCTATTACAGCTGCCGGTTTCATTCATGAAATACTCTTACTTGGTCGTATAAGGTTATAAATTGCAAACTTTTTTGGATAAAATATTTTTGGTAAATATTACCGGTTAAGCCGGAAAAAAATTTGATCAACTAGTTTAATGATAGATAGGTTCCATTACTTATTGAAAATAACAATGATAATAGAAGAAATTGAACTATGTTGGGTTAAAAGCATGTAACGCTGTAATTGTTGAAATATGTGCTTTACGTTTATGAGTTTTCTTCCTTCGCCAGCAAATATATGCACTTATTAAAATGATATTAAATCCTACGCAAAGTACTGAAATGACAATTATTAGGGCGATTACCCAGATTGGAGCTAACTTGTTGGTGATTATATCGGCGGCTTTTGATGATAATGATTTATCCATTCCTTCTTCGTTATTGTCGGAGGTAGAATTCTGAAATTTAACTTGATTTAGAGTTTATTTATTGCTTACTTTCCCCTGTTATTTTAAGCGAGAAGTTTTTTTTAATGGATTGCTAATTCTTTGCAACTAGGCTTATTGTTTAGTAATTTATTTGCTCAGCAATTTACTATTTTCACTAGTTATGTTCCGGTTAATGAATTTTACTTCTTATTTCAATTCTAACTTTATTATATGATTTAGAAATTGAATTTTCTCTGCAGCATCATTTAAGGACAAAAGGAAATGTGTAACAAACTAAAATTTATATCTGAATGATCTATCCGATAATGATATGATATGAATTATCTTATTAATTTGCAAATTTCCAAATTCTAAATTCAAAGATTAGAAAAATTGCAATGGTATCACTTTTCCATAACCTATGCTAAGATCTCGAGATTCCAAAGAATAATTTTCCAAATAAAGAAAATTGCAACGATTAATTATTTATTTCATTTAACAATTAACTAGTATAATCTTCAAGTCTTTTTCTAAAAATCATCTTCGGATTATTGTGAAATATAAGATTAATTTTTGTTTGTTTTATTTTCCCAAATAAATCAACATCTGTAAATAATGTCAATTTGCTCTAATTATTGATAGATATTCTAGTTTACTTTACTAAGGTAAGTGTGAAAAGTAAACAAGAAGCGAAGAAAAGAGAAATTGGTTTGGTAAATTTCAAAGCATTTCTGTAAATACTAGAATAAGTCTTCGGTTAATTGATGGATGTGTTGATATTATTGTATCCATTAAGGATGGATACAATAATATCCCTCTGATCATCTCCTTGCTTGATCTTTCCATGCATCAAAAGGTTCTTCCACTTCATCACCTCTTCAAATTTACTAAATTTAATGGCACCAATCTATCCTTTAGGCTTTGCAATCGCAATTATTGCCATCGCTACTACCTTTCCCTCTTATCCCAAGTCAATTTTTCCGCTTCTTACAATGCGGTAATTACAGGTGTAATTTTATGCAAATTTATACCTCTCAATATAAATAATATAATATGAATAATATGCTGTCGTATCAGGCAATGATCTTCTATTTTCTTCCCTTTGATATTTACTTTGGATATTCAATGAGATAATTAATAGTGATGATGACATAATAAATAATGAAAAATCAACAATAACAATAATAATAATAGCAATAATAATAGTTGTGATAATAAATTATAATTATAATGATTATTATTATTATTGTAGGAAAGTAATAGTAACTCATGACCATGATAAATACGATAGATACAACCTTAGAACACACAATTTCCTCCGAATTACAATTTTTAGAATCGTCAGAAAGTTGACCAACCTGTACAGTTCGAGTAATTTTTACCGAAACACCTTCGGAGAGCTCGGTAGTATCAAAGAGACATTCTCCACTACATTTAATTAACAAGCAGTTTTCTGGTGTCAGCTTCTTCTCGACTACTCCAATAAATGTTACTCCTTGGCAATCTGAAATAATGAAATTTATATTTCCTAAAATTTGTTATAAATTTTATTTTACTCATCTCTTTATTCTGATATAAATCATATCAAAAATTTCAAGTGTTCTAGCATACATCAAATGCAATTGAACATAAAATTCGATGTTAACCATTTAATTATTATTTCAGTTTTTAAATGCATTTTAATTATATCCAACAATATTACCAAGCTTGTTTCATCAGAGAAGTTAAAAAGTCAGATAATTATGAGGCAAATAATGAAGTTGCATGAATGCCATACTTTTTAGATGAATGAAACAGTTTAGCACTGTCGCAATCACTTCAGCTTCGTACAATCAGAAACAAGAAATTAAAGAATAATATAGTATAGAGTAAACTTTAATCTATACTTATTCATTAATAATAAAGCTTCATTAGATACTTTATTCTCTTACCTCAAAATATGCATAATATATTTTTTAGCTTAGCTCGTCAAAATAAGGAGAAAAATTTTCTTTTAAAGCGATTTGTTTCTGTTAATAATTGTGAAAAGTTTATGTCTATCAAAATTGCGAAATTCTTTTGATAAATAAATTCATACTCAAGTATTAGATAAAATTTTTCTTTAAATAATACTTTATTATTTCTATTCTATCTTTTATTCCAATAGAATTTGTCAATTCATATCATTCATTTTAATCTAATAGAAATTGCAATTTTTTCAAAATTTTTTTACAGTGATTGTTTCGTCTGATTAGACAAATGCGCACGCGTTATAATGATTTTCAACAAATGAATTTTTCGTTCTAAAAGATCGTGTCTTCTCCTCCGCTCATCATTTTTTATATAGATTTAATTAGGGTTCATTCAAAACAGGTCAAACTGGAAAAAGATGGAAGGGAATTCAAAAAAAGTGAACGAGAAAGAGGATGAAAAAAAAGAGGAAATAGAGGGAAAAGAAAGACTTCTTAGAAATTTAAATTATCATTCTCTTTCTATTTTCAAATTCTCTCTTTTATTTGCTATACAAACAAAAAAGCAAAACAAAGTAACAAAATTTAATAATTCATTGATGAAAGAAGGATAACATGACCGTAGCTTGTTCCTTTCCGAGGAGAAGCTATTCTACAATTGCACATACATTTAATGAATAGTTGCTTAATTAAAATTTTTCCCTCTGGAAAATTGATTTATAAATTTCCATTTAAAAGTCAAGGTATATACATACATATATGCATACGAGAGAGGAATTGGTTGATTTGTCCAGAATTCGAAAGAAATGAATGAATTAACTGAAAATTGAAATTAAGCAGAATTGTCAAGTGGATCAAACTAAATTCAAATGTGAGCAAAAGGTAGAATGAAGATTTTTTTAGCTTTTTGTTTCAAAAATTGATTCATACCATGTTTTCAGACAGCTTTAATATAAGCTGCTAATTGCAGTTTAGTTATAAATAGAATAGTTCATAATTAATCAAAATACAGTGATGAATAATTAAAAAATAAAATTAAAGTTTTAAATGCTTCTATCAAATCTCCAAAATAACAGAATGTAAGTAACTGATTTGAAAAAATCATTCTATCACATGGATTAATCTTTTTTTCAATTTTTTAAAATCTAATTACAATATAAAACCGGAATGACTGCTTTCGTCAGATGAAATATTTAAATGCTTCCATACACTAATAAAATACTTGAAGAAATAAATTTTCAATATATCAAACAAACTGAAAATCTTCGTCTTGCATTATACTCCACAGCAGTCTTATCTTAATCTCTAAACATATCAAATCAAAGCCATCTGTGGCTATCCAGTTGAACTATTTCGATATAGGTATGGAGTGGGGACGATGATAAGGATCACGAATGGCCTGATAATGAGATAAGAAGTAATCGAATTTATTACCTTCTCTTTTCAACTTTTCATTAAAAAAAATTTAATATTGGTGTATATTATTGCTTCATATCCTGTAATAATTTAAATGGGAATGGAAAATCTCCGTCTTCTGAAGTCTTTTGTTTTTGCAAATTAAATTGTCTAATTTTTTGTTGTAAAATTTAAGACCAATATAGGATCTAATTGGGTTGTTGCAAAATTGTCCTTTCAAAATTGTCCTTTAAATTAAATAAATTAAGGTGAATTAAATTGAGGAAAAAACGGAAGATGAAATAAGAAATTCATTTTGATAAAACGTGAAAATTCATCAAAATGCAGTTATATATTCTTTTCAACTTAACAAATTATTTCTTTTGTGTTTTTATTTATAAAAGAGCTTCTGTTTTTTTTCTTGTTGAATTTTACGAAAGACTATTAACTTAAAAGTGAATCTTTCATTGCTCTTCTTTTGCTTTACGATTTATTTGTTTACAAGTCCCGAAACCGGAGTTCCACTTTCTGGCACATTTTCTTCTCATTTCTTTTATCTTTAATTTTTTCTTCACTTTATATTATTTTTAATTTTTCCGAACTAATAGCCATATATTTATTTATTAATAAAAAATGCTAAACGTAATAAAACCCTTTCTGAAAAGAACGTGGAATTAAAGAAAAAAAAGTTAATTTGTTTGAAATGTTGAAGAAGGAGAAAGAATTGAGCTGTTATTAAAATAGAAATTATATTTTATAGTTTTTTAATTTAAGATTTCTTAACATAAATCATATCAAAAACAAAAATCAAACGAGTTAAATAATTGAATTCTGAGGAATGAAATGACAAAAAGAGTTTGATTCTCTTTTAAGCTAAATCCTTTGAAAAAATGCGAATTAAACCATAATTTCATTATCCTCTAGACTAATAATATTCGAACTAGAATGTTTATTAATAAAAAAATTAACTGCATGTTTTATATTACCATTATCACAAAAGATTTCTGCCTGCAACTGCTGAATAATATTACTGGAAATTTCAGGATGCTAATTCACTTTACGCGAGTTACATATTTGTAAGTAACATAAGCGAGAGAAGCAGATTTTTCCTTAATTGCTCAAATGTTTTCAATTAATGAATTTCTGTTTACTGAAATAAGCAGAACGAAGTAATTTATACATAATATCCCGACTATAAGCCATTTAAATAATGAATGGAATGAAAAGAAAAGGAGCAAATTTTTCTCATTTCCCATAGAAATCTTTATGGATTTCAGTTTTTAAAAGCTTTCCAATCGAATTCTACTCAGTTTAAGCAAAATTTTATTTTCAATTGTTTTGATAACTAAAAAGTAATTAATTTGGTAGAAAAAATTAAGCATCATGAAGTATTCATGAAACATTTTCTATTAAAAATCAAATAATTTATCGGAAAATATTCGAATGAGAAAAGTAATGAAAAAAAAATTAGAAATAACAATTTTAATTAGTTTTTATAATTAATTTTTTTTAATTTAAAACTTCAGCACAAAACTTATTCTGAAAACAAAGAGGACTTATATAAAATTATTTGATTTTTAAAATAAACTGGTAAAACTCTATTTCATGTTAATTTAGCTATTTGATTATATTATTTAACCATTTGGTTGCTTCAAACAATTTTAGTATTTACTTAGATTTAAGCATGGAAAAGTAAATATTGTGATTACGAAAGTGAGAATGGAAAAGTCTGACTTTTTAGGTTTATTATTATGGATAAAAAATTGCTACAATAAGTAATGAATTCACCTGTTAAACTGCAGCAAATATGAAGACATTGTCTCAGATCTTCTGTTATCCTGTCTACAAACACCACTGCATTCTCCAGTGACCATTTCCTCTGGTAAACTGTCAAATTTCCACAGAATATATCACTTCCGGAACAGAATTGTAAATAGATGAATGTGCTTAGTAACGGTAAAAAAAAGTATCGGAAAAGAAAACTGTGCCTTATCGATAATAACATCGCCAAAAGAGAAGTGAAAAATACAGCTTGATATTTTCAATATTTAATTATTCCTTCGATCGATTTATTCCGATCTGTCAAGCCTGTTGACAGGTAGTAGCAACACCTGGTCATATGTTCATTAAAATTTCTGATCCAGTTGGCTAAAATAGCAGCGTTTGTTAAATTTTTAAGAGATTTGTTTTGAAATTAATTTTTACAGATCAAAATGATATCTTGCAAGAATTGAATTTAATTACAGTTTATAGAAAAAAATGGTAATTAATTTTTCACCTAGTAATAAGGAATTGTCATCTTCTTGCCTACTAGAAAACGAGTTGCTACTGTGATTATTGGCCAATGGTCTTATTAGACCAATAGGCCAATGGATCAATTATTCCACAGCGAAATTTTAGAAGATATTGGAATGGATGAATGATTCGAGCGACCCCTTTCGACAAAACATTGGCGAAACAATAATAGACATCCAGGTAAAAAGAAGGAATAGGCCTTTCGCTCATTTCACCCCTCAAATTTATTCCCCCGCCCATTTCTGGTGGTTGTTAAACAGGATTAACCGGTGAGATAACCGGTGTTCATATCGCTCTGTCTCTTCGCTTCTTTCAATATCTTTATATTTGTCGTATAGGATTCGATGTGTACTGTAGAAAATATCTTCATTTCTGGCTGACCGGAAAATTGAATCAATCCACGACAATGTGGCAAAGCTTTAAACACACACTCTGTAAAAAATCCTTTTCTCTCTTCCTCTCTCTTTCTCTCTCTCTCTTTCTCTCTCTATCTTTCTCTATCTCTTTCTCTCTCTCTCTTCCTCTCTCTCTCTTTCTCTCTCTCTCTTTCTCTCTCTCTCTTTCTCTCTCTCTCTTTCTCTCTCTCTCTCTCTCTCTCTCTCTCTCTCTCTC